>CM057818.1:41206162-41428662 GCA_030067965.1 Latrodectus elegans | reverse complement strand
AACTATTATGCATAAAGATGTTGATAGTAAGTGGTTTAGAATTTCTTTCTCTCGTTCTAACAAGTGAGCAACATAATTTTTTTGTGCTTTTTCATAAATGATTATAATAATGCACTGAGCTGTCTAGTGCAGTGTAAATTTGTTAATTTTATTTCTGTAAAATGCAGCTAAATCACATAGACAATATACATTAAAGATTTTTTAACCTTATTAGTTATTGGTAATAGAGTTTATTGCATTTTTTTGCAAATGAAGAAAAATGTGTCAAATTCACAATAATTTCCTTCTTCAGCAAAAGCTATGCTGATATTGGTATGTATAAATTTACGTCTTTGGTAATAAAGATTTGAAGGGACACAATAAGTGAAGAAAGTGTGGTTTAGTGAGGTGCCAATCTATTTTCTTAAGTGTTTGTAATTTTTTTTTTCCTTTTATGCACTGTTGTCTGCATTTACAATGTGATAGTTTATTTATATTGATAGGAGTGTTGAATGTTTTAAAACAGTAGAAAATTTGTATCGTAAATACATATTTGTTACTTCATTGTCTTTTATATTAGAATATATTTTGAAAGTACGATTGCCTTCGAGTAAATAACCCTTGTGCTTCGATGATTCGAGAATAAAATACTTTTAGTTAAGATCACCACCTTCACCCCACTAAATATTTTATGTTTGGTTTTACTTCGAATCTTTTTCGATTAATGAGTCAGTAAAATTACGATTCATTTTTTTCCAAATGTCTATTGTTCTATTTTTTATATTTCTTCTTTAAAATTTTATCTTTAATTATTACCTAAATTTCAAGCTATTGCACATAATTCTCTCAATTATATTATTATCTTTAGATTATTAAATTTTCTTTTAAAAAAATTTTTGGCAACAGTCGATACCGTTATTAGTTATTTTTGAAATCTACAGAAAATTAATATCGAATTTAGTATTATTAGATGTTGTAAAAATATATAAATTTAATATTAAAATCAGTTAAACGGTCTTAAAGTGAATGCATAAAGTAAAATTAATATATATATATATATATATGTATGTATGTATATATATATATATATATTATATATATATATATATATATATATATATATATATAACAATATATATATATATATATATATATATATATATATATATATATATATATATATATATATATATATATATATATATATATATATATATATATATATATATATATATATGTATGTATGTATATATATATATATATATTATATATATATATATATAATTTTTATAACTTTAAATCTATTGATGCAGACGACATCTGTTAACTTTCATACATCTCTACATCTGATATCCTCTTTAAGACCCTTCATTTAGTATATTTTTATTTTCGAAGTACATTCATTTAATATAATTACATAAAATAACATATATAATGCATGAATAAATTTTACACTTAAAGTTACCTCAATATTACCTGTAAGTCCATTCAATGCATTATTTGATGATGAACTTCGTTAGCTGTGTCACTAACGTTGTTTTATAACTTACTTTCTTTGATTACAATCTAAAGATTCATTCACAAACATGGGAGTTTTCAAGTAATATACATCTTATATATATATACCTGAACCACGGTGATTTTTTACAGTTATTTTACAGATTTTATTGATAAATATACCTGTTCACAAACATATGATAGTTTTTCCACTTTTATTGTTTCATACATTTCCATTTCGAAAAAACAATTTTTCTGGAGATAGCTCCATTATTTAGGGATGGCTAAGTTATTTTTATTTCTAGATGCAATATTTGGAATCATGGGATATATTTCTTCCCATGTTACTTTGGGTTTAACAATTTTTGTTCACTCACATAGAATTTTCTTGAATTTTTTCCAGGTTCATTTCCAAATTTCCAACAATCAATCAACCAAACAATGTCACTTAAAAGACATCCATTTTAGCAAAGTACAATCTTGAAATAAACTGCAATGTTTTATCCAAAACACTAATGTGAGGAAATCGTCTTTATTCTATTTCCTTTGTATTTTCTAACATACTCAAATAGCTCTTTTTCTTCAAAAAAATAGTTTATTGGCAACACTCGATACCAATTACAAGTCACTTTTAATAAAAAAAAAATTTTTATCTTTATTTTGGAATTGTTTAATATTAGGCTAAATTTATGCTCAAAAAATCTTATGACCTCAAATAATCTTATATTTTCTCAATAAATTTTCTACTTTCTTTATTTTACAATTCCTCTGTTACATATTTACGTGTATATTTTAAAATTATCAGTTATTATAATAATAAAACTGATAATTTTATAGAGGCGCCATTAATTGCTTCTAATACCATTTTTATTGCGTCATATCCTATGTTTATTATAAGCTTTTGTCCTATTTAATTCATTATTTCTCAATCTGTGGCCATAACAAATTACACTCAGCAATTCTGTTAATTCCTCTCTTTATCCATTTCTGAAAGCAAATGGAGCAAAAACAAAAATTGTTTTATCATACTGTACATAAAATTTAAATTTCAAGTCAGTGATGTTATTCTTTAGCTTAAAATGCACAGCATTTGTTTGTTTTGTATATAACCATACTTTTTGTACAATGACTTTTCTAATTTCTTTATTTTGCTTGTAGGAAATGTTCCTCTGATCCATCTTAAAATGATCATTTACAGTAATAGAATATTTTAGATGCAGAATCAACACAAAACTCAACATTTTTTTCTATTACGTTACATTCTGTTATTGTCCACTGTTTTTGAAATATTTAATCATTATATTTGTTGTTTTCCTTTAAAGAAATTGACAGATTTTCGTGCAGAATTACTACTAAAATGAAAAAAAATATAAAATTTTAATAAGTATAATACAGAGCATTAGTTATATATATTTGTAGACTCGAATGTACAAAGAATTCTCACATTTTTTTTGTAAGCGATTATTTTTCCATTTCATTGCATTGGTATTAATGTGTGGGGTAAGTTTCAAGGAGTATTTCTCCCTTTGATATATTCTGAACATAATAGGTATTATACCATGTCAGATTGCTTAGTTGAGAGAATAATTTGTAATGAGGATTTAATTTATAATATTTTAAATTAAATCCTCATTACAAATTTGATGCAATGAAGAAAAATAATCCTCATTATTTTTCTTCATTGCATCATTTACTTTTGTATATATTCAAAAAACGAAAAAGTATTTCTTAATGTAAGGACACTGCTGGCCACCAGAATTGCTACACCATGAAAGACAAGAGATATCAGAACAAAATTTATTTTGTAGATAACATGTTAAATAAGAATCAAATGATTACTTTTATAAACTTCTGTAAAGTGTTATTCCTGCCAAAATTAGTAGCCAGAGTTGGCGCCATTGTTGGAGATCACCTTCTCGGCAATGTTTCAAAGAGATTTTGAATGTGTTCTTGGGGTAGAGCAGACCATGTAGCTTCCACAAGTTGCCAGAGTTGATCTGTTTTGGCCACTGGCATGTATCTGAGTCAATCGTTGACCAACCATAGACCACATGTTTTCTATTGGAGAGCGAGTCAGACAGCCAGGGAAGGAATTCAATCTGGCGATTGACGACGAACCCTTAGACAATACATGTCATGTGTCCTGTTGAAAAATGACTGTGGACAAGTCATGAACGTAAGGAAAGGCAACTGGTTCCAACATCTCTGAGATGTAGCACTGGCTGTTTAGAGTACCGGCAATGCGTACTAGAGGTGTGGGAGAGTGATATCCAATACCATCCCATACCATAATACCCGGTGCAGGGCCATTGTAGCGGTGCATAACGCAATTGTCCAGCATTCTCTCTCCACAGTATTTCCTGACTCGAATATGATCATCGTGGTACTGCATTGAAGGCGGAGACGGCTATTGTTATTGTGTCAATGGTAGACGAAGCAAAAACTTACGGACAGATGATTCTGCTGTAAACGGCGTCGAATGGTACGCCCAGACACTGGATGATGCGTTACAGACTGAATGTGCCGTGCTATGGTTCGCGATGTGGCTGAGCGATCAGTCACTGCCCTGCGTACAATTTACTTATCATCACATGAAGCGGTGCACTGAGGTAAAAAACTATCAAACATGACCGTTTGTCTTACCCTCCTGTGCATTTAACGGTCATATATTCGCATTTCATTTTTTTGGTTTCGTCCAACAAGTCTACTGATTTCCCTGAAAGATAAGCCACAATCTTGGCAGGCGACTATCCTTTCGCTGTCGAAGTCGAATACTTGATCAAAAAATGATCGCTGCTTCCTACAATGCATAATTAATCAAGGTTTAAAAAAAAAAGAAAAAAAAAACTCTAAGAAAAACACAATTGCCGAACTTGAAATCGTCGAAATCTCCAAGCCTTAAATAGTAGTTCTCCTAACGCAAATCGCACGAAATTCTAATCATTTGCATATATCACCTCCGCTAATATAAGTTGTAAAAAATTCATGCTTCCTACAAGATATTGCATTTACGTTGGTCAGCAGTATAATTCTACAAACTTAATAAAAAATTACCTTAATATTTACATCTAAATCACGATTATGATAGAGAACATATGAATAAAAATGTAATCTTCTCTTTCCTTTAAAGAAAACGGGTGTTTTTAAGTCTTAAAATGTTTCTCACATTAAGTAGGACCATCAAATCTCTACCTAAGGGAAAATAATCACCCTTTAATTTTGGAAAATCCCTTATAGTGAAGACCGTATTAGTGTCAGAAACCACCCTCTGATGAATTAATATTAAAAATGGCGCTACTCAAATATTGGTATCGCTGAATGTGAATAAAATGAATTTAATAAATATCGGCGACATGCCATCGAAATATTTGTCGCATGCTATTTAGCACTAACCGTGCAATAGATTTGCAATCGCTAATCTGTGCTATTAATTTAATTTTGACAAAAAATTTATATCTTTTTATTACACATTAAAATTATCAATTCTTTCTCTAGAATTCCATATATTTTATGATACAAAATCTGTTCAATAAATTCTTAAAATACAAATATATATTATTTTATTTTCCAATTTGATGTCTTCATTTCTACTACACTCGATGTATTATTAATGTTATAAATTTCAGGAAAATATCGCAGACTTCAATTTTGCTATACAAATAATTTAAAATGTATTTAAATTTATCCTGCATTTTTGTTGCGTTCAATAATATTTATCAAATAAACTCACTTTTTCATCAAGCAACTATTTGTTTTTATGTGCATCACAGAAAGCAATTTTTTTCTTTCTAAATCCTAGAAATTTACTAAAGTTTAAATATTTTGTTTGAGAATGTGACTTACATTTAAAATTAGCACAGCTAGTACTTGACTGTTTACTGATTAGTCTTCAGTTCAATGGTACGTGAGTTCAGTTCCCATTAGGCATGAATGTTTGTAATTTTAAAATTCATTTCAAACTGTAGTTGTTTAATTGAACGATAATAAATCCATTTGAAGTTAAGCATTTATGATAGTTACTGTTTATATAAGAACTCAAAATTATTCTTGCTACGTAAATTGTCTTAAAGTGTCACAAAATTATTAATATAAAAAGATATTTTTGTATATAAGAAACTACAAATGCACAGTATTACCAAATTCAATTAAATAATTGTTTAAAATGCGTTTTAATTATGCATTGAGGTTAATCGTCTCATTCGAGAGAGCTTTTGGAAATTTGTTTATCTAATTCTTTTGATATAACACATTTTAACAGTTTTAACTTATCAGATTTTTATATATAGATTTTCGTATATCCAGTACTTTAATTCTTTTCTTTTGTCAAGATTTAATATAAATAAAAATAAATATATCGTTAAATCATTATACAAAATTTGAATACAGAATGCTAAAAGCCAAACATTAACCTCAATATGTTACTTACCGTAAGAAAACTTTTCTTTTAATTAGCATTGCTCAACACCAAATTCTCCCTAGACAATTACATTTTTTCATAATTAGGTAATCGTAAACAGACCATATGCACGTGATTAAGAAGGAAAAATAAATCAGAGCTAATTTTTCCTGAGCTATTGTATTCCACTAGAAATTCGATTCTTTCTCATTTCATTATCTGATGGCAAAAATATTATAAAAACGTGCTAAGTTTCTCAGAATTTGTCAATAAAATCAGAGAAAAGTAATCCAAACATGAGAAAATAATTACATTAAACTGTTAAATGGTAAAATAAGAGGAAAAGAAAATATGTTAGAAAATAAAAACTGTTGAGGAGGCTGTATTAAGGTAACAGTAGCGTACACTTAGTGTCACTTAATCGTGTTTAAATTAATCATTAACTGTAAAAGTGTCGCGATTTGCGGTTCTAACCTCATTCGAAACGAGGAAGTTGACATATTTTTCTGTTATGAATACTCTTTTTGAATCGCTTTACTTTTCTAGCGAAAGATAAATAGTTAAAAAATGGAAGAATGCCAAGAAAATGATCTTCATGTTGTCATCGGAATGTAGAAAGTAAAGAAGAAATTTGCTCATTATTAATTATTTTATAAATTCCATTTATCAAATAAGAAAAACTAACTCTAGTAACATTTTTTAATATTGTTTATATAACATTCACTACATCATTTTCAAATCACTTAAAAAGGATACTTTTAAATGTCAAAAAAAAAAAAAAATTTAATTTTTGAAATTATTATTTTAATATTTAAATAGAAATATTTTTTAATTATTAAATAAAAAACTACAACGCTATACTTTTCAAAAATAAAACTTATTATTCGGAAAAATATTCTTTAGGAATAGAAAATTGGTATTCTTTAGATGATTCGATATTATTGTTTGATTGTCTGATTAAAGCGATGTGATAATAATAAACCACGCTGAATGTTATAAAACTAACAATAATCACACTATTTCGGAAACATAATATTTTACAAAATTTTAGATTAGATTTTTAATATCTGTAATTCAATCATCTAGTATATAAAATAAGAATTAATATTAAAAAGATGATATATGATTAAATAATGTTAAAAAAAGAAACCTCTTCACGAATTCAAATGATCAAATCATATCTTTCTTTTCATCCAGTTATTTCATTATCGATATTATTAATCGCAATCATTATTAATAATTTTAATTATACTTATTCTATTCATTGTTTCTTTTCATTTATGAATAAAAAATGTAAGTGAATCAAGAACCAGACGATTTTGATAATTTTAAAATAATTAAAGTTTAGAAAGATGCAATTTTCACCAAAAAAGAATTGAAATAAATTTTGATTTTTTTTGTTTGTAATATGAAAGCTAAAATGTATCTTGAAACGATTAACCTTGGCCAATAAAAGAAAATCTTTATTTCGCTATTTGAGTAAATAAATATTTTTGTTAGATAGCATTCTATAATACAGCTATAAGATGAGAAAGCAAAGTATCAAACAGTTTTTTTTTTTTTTTTTTTTTTGCTGTATAACAGAAAGATATCTATGGATAACAACTTTCAATGTTAAAATGATTGTTGTTATTCCTAGTATGGATTATAATCCTAAAAGCCAGATAAATCTGAAGGGCCATGCTTACAGAAAGCAGCAATTAATAATGTGACTCTGCCTATTTGTTGATCATAGATAGAGTTGTTGTATGAGCAGAACCATGCATTTCTTGATAGTGCTGCAACTGTTAGGGAAATAAATTTGCCTGGAAAGCATAATTAGTACTTTCCAAGCAAGTTAGAATTACACACTTATCTCAAAATAATTTTAGAGTATTGGATTCTTGTGTGCCTTAATCGCCATGTATTCCATTGTCTGCTCAACATACAGTTGCAAAAGTGAATCTATTTATTCCAAAAACTTGTAGAGATTCAAGTATCTCCAGTATTTTGGCTTATGAAAAATATGACATTTCTCACACATAATCGCCTATAAAGTTTGCGCTGCCAAAGCTTCACACTAGTATTAAGCATACATGCAAAGTTATGTATAAGATTTTAAATTCGAACAATAATATTTTTATGTGTATAATTTTGACTATTATTTCATGTAATTTATTCTATCTTTACTTAGCCTAAATCGATGTCACATATCTGACATGCCATTGTCATATGTCAGTGCAATTTTTTGTTCCACAAAATAATCATAGAAGATTTCGTATTTGCTTAACCACAAAAAAAATTAGGTTCCTTTTCAATTCGTTCAAGGTCAAAAGTTTCAATATTTAATTGGAATAAGAAATTCTAACCCAGAATTATCCAAATAAACTAATGAATAAGATTTTAAAAAGTTTTCTATAATAATCAATTCAGCCTCATTAAAATATTGCAGTATGTTTTTATTTATTTATAAATATTTATTTCACTATTTTTAGATTTTCTTTTTTGTAATCCCAAAATGGCTCTTCAATTTTTACCAAAAATATTTTCTTTGTTAACCTTACAGGATTTATTTTTCTTAAATTTATATAATTTGCGATTCGGATATAAACAGTATTGAATTAATTAATTACAATGAACAATAAAATTACCTTTCAATTTTTTTTTTCACTTTTTAAATATAAACATGCATATCTATAATTTTAATATTTTCAGAACAAAGCATAAAAGTTTACTACTTAATATAAAAAAAATGCTTAATACGACGCAGGATAAAAAAAAGCACAAAAGGAACGTTTTCTCATTCCATTTATTTACTGTGCCAATTATTTGTATTACAAAGAAATTATAATATAAACATTTTAACAGACTCAAGCACTTGATTGCCATTTTGAAAACAAACTGACAAAACTAAATTAAAAGATACTAGCCATTGTTATTTTTTTCCATTATGCTATTAATAAATTGTCCAAAAAGATTAATGGCACAAACTCATTTGTGAAAAGTACTTATATAATTATGTTTTGGTATTGGGTAACAGAGACTGTTACACATTAAATTTTTTAACAGTATGGTCACAGTTAGCTTCTTACCATTTATTCGTTACTCACATTTCAGTAAAATAGTCTATTTATTTTTCTTTATGTGAGTAATTGAGGTGACTTTGTAGTGTCATTTTTGGGAACGAGAGAAAATATTACAAATATAAATTAATTTTTTTAAAAAAAAATTATCTCAAAATTAATTTAAAAGAAATTATTGACGTCCTTTTAAACACAAGAATTGTGTTTTCAAATTTTGTGCAAGCGCTCCGTAATTAAGCAATATCTTTATTTGTCATTAATATGTTCAGCTTCCCTAACTGTGTGTGTGTGGGGGGGGGCTTCTAATATAATATTCAAACATTAAATGTTATGTACAAATATCTCTAATAGTTAAGATTTTTTGTACTATTTTATAAAAAAATTCATAAAAAAGTTACATTTTTTCTTAAATTTGTCGGAGTTTGATAATAAAAGCTACAAAATGACCTAAATATTGATATTAAATTTCTTAGATAAAATATAAGCTGTCCTGTTCTTGATTATACATACTTTTTAAATAAGTTAATTTAGTCAATAGTAACATATAATAATTTGTTTTTACTTTTAAATTCACTTCCTTTCATTCCAGAATTTTTCCTTATTTCACTTTTTCTTATAATATTTAGGTATGAGATTTTTGTTGGAAGTTTACAAAAGTTGAAAACATTGTGCTATTTAAGAAAAATAAGTATATTCGAAACATGCATTTTTTTAAAAAACTTTATAGACAATCAAAATTTTCTATTTTTACAATTGCATTCTATTATAAAATATAATTTAATTCAGTGTGATTATTTCACCATCCGTTAAAGCTTTAGTTTCTTATTTATTCTTAAACTATAAAAAAATTATTCTACATTTCAGAATATTGTATTTTATAAAATGTTACTTGGAAATGCAATTCTTTTTTGATATGAAATTGAATGAGTGAAAATTCAATTAATTCGATAATCTAGAAGGGGAATTCTATAAAAACTTACTTTTTTTTCGAATAAACTTATTTATTAAGACTAAATGTTCTTTTATAAATGTTAAAGAAAAAGCCAATTTGTAATGTTAACAATGTTAACATAATTAATATTGATATATTTTAATGTATATTATTAAAGTTTAATAGTAATTGTTTAACAGTCATAAAAATTATATCAATATTATATCAATGTTTAATAACTATTTTTATCATATCAATGTAATTATACCAATGTTTAACAGTCATGAAATTTTTAATGAACCTTAGAATTACTGTAGTTGGAAAATTATCACCATTTTTGTTAATAATAGGATATCACCATTATCACCATTAATCTTAATAATAGGAAATATCAGGACAACTCCTTGTGATTGATTCATTGATGTAAAACTTTCATGATCCAGAAGATAAAAAAAACTAATCGGCTTAAAGGGGTGATCAGACATTCCCATGTCATGGCAGCTGAAATCAAAACGATTTGAAAGTGGAGTGACACAATTGTCAACTTGAAAGTGCTATTCTGATGTGAAAGAATATCAAAAAGAATACGGGCGATCGACAAAACTATGTTCCTTTTGTGGTCCGACGATTACCTGACGTAAGAACTTCCCAAATACCTTCTGGACAACAGGCCCGTGACGAAGAATGTGGAACAAAGACCTTCTCAAGGACCCACCGTCACGCTCTCTGTTTTCCAACTATCACCGCCATAGCCCATTCACAAAATTTCTACATTGTCAACAACAAGTAACTGTCCATGCTTAGGGCACGAGTGAATTTTGCCATTTTGTCTCGCTAAAGAGTATGAATTTTACACAGTAATTCTTTTTTTTTTTTTTTTTTTCTTCCCCGAACGCTTTTCGATGTCATTCCGACACTCACCGAAGATTACTTGTTCTCTTCGAGATCACAGGTATTTCACGCTCTTGTGGTTCCGGAATTCTCGCCAAAAAAAAAAGATAACGGTTCTCCGAGTTTACGAATGATGTACATTGAAAATACGATTGTTTTGAAGGATTAAGGTACCAGACGATGTCGTCTCGAGTTCTTTAGTTCTTTTAGTTCTTTTAGTTTTGCTTGCTTGTTTATGCAGTATTTATAAGTACGCTGTTTCTGAATGAAATGACTTTTCTGGCATGAATAAGATTGTAAATGTAAACAAATAATGGATATCTAAATTCCTTCTGCTAACTGTGTGATACGTGTTTATGTATGATTCGGCATTAAGTTCCAGAAATGTGTTTCATTTTTATTTTTTCAGGCAAATTATAATACTTTAAAATATATCAATGCCAATTATGTTTAACAATGTTAACATAATTAACACTGATATATTTTAATGTATATTATCAAAGTTTAATAGTAATTGTTTAACAGTTATAAAAATTATATCAATATTATATCAATGTTTAATAACTATTTTTATCATATCAATGTAATTATACCAATGTTTTCCAGTCATGAAATTTTTAATGAATCTTAGAATTACTGTAGTTGGAAAATTATCACCATTTTTGTTTTTGCCCAATTATTAATAATCAAGTATTCATCTATATTCAGAATCCATAAGCTTCAAATCGCACAATAGAATATTTTTCAGAAATATTTTTCGTGTTATAAATTGTGTGCCTTTGGTATTGTTATTTTAAACAGAAGAATACTTATGTTAATTTTTTATATACCAGGTTAATTAATCTAATTATTAATAAGCACTAACCAAAATTTATGGAGTGAACAAAATATTCAATATTTTATCTAATTTTTCAATAATAAGTTTTACTTTAATAAGTTTTCCAGACTCATTTTTTTGCTTAATTAATTATTAAATACCTATATTAACATAATTCAATTAATAAATATTTTAATAATATCTTTGACAAGATAAATTCCAGAATTCAAAAAGGAAATAAATAATATTAATTATGTTCCAATACTTAGTTAATAATAAACTTCTTATACTAAATAAATTATGGTGAAAATTTACGAAATAATCATTGGACTCTTAGTAACACGCAGCTGTAAAACTGGCACTTATTGTAAAATTTTATAAAAATGTTTAATTTTTGAAAACTTTTTAAGTAATTTTCGGATTAATCTCGTTAAATGATTCATCGTGGATAATTTGAAACGATAATAAACTTTATCGTGTTTAATTAAGTAAGAAAAATCATGCGACTTACTAAATATCAGTTCTTAATGTTGTATCAAGTTGATTAGATACGGGAAAATAAGTATATGAATAGAATTATTAATTAAAAGCCTCTGAAAAATCAAATTCTAGAGGAGAGCCAAAAAGAATATGGTTAAAAAACACTAGTAAGAAACTTGACTGTTCTTAAAATAAAACACTGGAGACCCAAGAACAAAAAGATTCGAAGTAATATTGAGCCGGAATGCAAGACCTAATCCTGAGTTCTGGCGCCATGAGTGAATATTTGAGAGTACATGATGGGTAAAATCCTGTGGAAATAAAATGACAATATTTTTTTCCAACGACGGGCACTTGGGTGAGGAGTCCTATGCCACAACAAGACCAGAAACTGCTACTCATCTGTCGTTATCCAGCGGGCACCTGTGAACCAAGTCACGGTGGTGAACAATGTTGCTCGCTTCATACCACCACAAACCCGTTTATAGGGTGGGCCAAATTCATACATCATCACAAAAGAAAGAACAGAGAAACACAGAAAGAAAGTGACATCCACACCCAAACCAGAAGTGGAACCCGAGACCCACAGCTCAGGAGTCAAGAGTGCTAACCAATCTGCCATCGGTCGGCACATTTTGTACTTTTAAATACAGAATAATAACACGACCGACATAATGACATGTAACATAGACAGACATAACACGATACAAATAAGATTTTTATTTGTGACCTGTACCATTAATTTATCAAGTAATATCCTCTCATTATTAACCAGAATAGACCCCCATTCAACAACTCGACGAGGGCCCTAAGAGACCACAGCGCCACCATTTTTAATACAATTATTAAATCTAGAATAATTTATACGTTGATGGGGCTATTTAGAAGTCTATGATCAACTACTCAACAGAGACCATTCAGTAACACACTTTAACAGTTTGGAAAAAACATAATTGCAAAAAAATAACACAGATTTAAACAAGATGTAGATAATTATTATAGAAAACTTTTAAGAATACAAATTGATAATTATGTAAATAGTTAAAAAATCCTACTACAATGAATAATTAATTAGTAAAGTACAGAGTAAAGTACACAGTCATAGAGAATATAATAAAAATTTAAGAATCATCAATAAATGGTAACAAAATAGAAACATAAAAAAGCATATATACAAACGAAATATGTTAATAAAAATTTAAATATTAATAAAACAACGGAAATAAAAATACATTTTTTTGCGTTGATAAATCAATTATTTTTATCAAACTTGAATTCAGTTTGAATAAATATTCTGTGTCTTTTATATGTACAATAAAGAAATGATAATTTTTTTTCAATCTATTTAACATAGAATAGGATTTACGATTGTTTTAATCATCTATCTAATGTTCCTCTTATTAGGGTTTCTATTTAAACAGCACATTTTTTAACGTCTCTTTAAAATGTTGAATTTCAATTATTTTTTTAAGTTACAATATAAAATTATTTTTTTAAGTTACAATCGTTTGGTAGAATTTGCAACAATTTTCTTTATTGATAGAATTTTATAAATACCGATACGTGATACAAAGTTCAGATACTTAACATGCGCGGTTTCTACATCTTTATCACAATAAAAACAAAGCATCAACAAAAATAAATAAAATATTACTAGTTATTATGTATGAAAAAATGAATACAAAAACGTCTAAATATTTGCTTTAAAAAAATTTTTTTAAACGTCTTCAAAACCCACGTATTTGTAGTTACGTATAATTCAAAACTGATTCAAATTTTTATAAAATAATGAAATAAACAGTTGGTAAAATCAAGACTGTGTGAGGCACATTTATTTCCATTATATTGCAAGTAATAAATATAATTAATCTACATAATCAAAAAATTAATGAGAATGTATAACTTGGATATACGAAAACTTGTTTGAAAACTGCCTACAGAATCATCTGTTATCGAAAAAATGAAATATGAAGTTAGAAATAAAATGCACAAGTTTTACAACATAATTTCACTGATTCCATTTCTAGAATCATATAATATATTAATATGCTATGAAATAGGCATACTTAATATATATTTCTTATTTTTAGTCACAATTACCAATTTTTTCAATATTACCAATTTTAAGTCAACATCAAACATTGGAAATTTTTCAATTATTTTGTAAATTCAGTGAAATTTCAAGGATAGTTATATTTTTGAACATGGGTAACTTCAGTTTTCGATGAGGAAATATATTTAAAAATACATCAATGTATATCACAAAAATATTATAAACTAATTAAACTTAGTAATATTTTTTTCTAAATTACACCAATCTTCAATTAGGAATAAATTTAAGCATAGAAGTTGCTTTGAATCATTTAAAAATTTTAAATTCTTGAATTATTATAAGAATAAAATATAATATTGCTTTAGAAATAGTTTTAGATACTTCTACACATTTTATAACTGTAACAGAATCTTTTTTTAATATTTTGAAATCCTGTAATATGTTTCTTTTCAGCTATATAGAAGATTTTAACTACATATAATTTAATTTTTTTTTTCCAATGGCAGATTGTAGACAGTTACACAACTGCAACAGAGTCTATTAATCTATTGTTCCCTGATACCCAAGGAACCGGTCAGACACAGCGATCTCTTTAGCCGCCGAGGGGTTTCCCTGGGATCACCACAGGGGGTGGGTCACCATCGCACCCTCCCACATGCCATAAGGACCTGTTTATAGGGTAGGCATCATTCATATTTCATTCACACACACAAGGAAAGGACAAAGACAGGATAGAAAGTACATCCATGCCTGAACCGGGATTCGAACCCAGGACCTCCCTATCCGTAGTCAGGCACGCTGACCACTAGACAAGTTGTCCGGCTATTTTAATTATATTATTAAATATATATGAGTGTGTGCGTGCGTGTGTGTTCAATCTTCGGATGTATATCAATTTGTAAAAACTTACAAAGTAACATTTTAATTTATCTTTACATTGGTATATTAACAGAAGATGAATAATTCAATAAAAAAATCTATTTGATGTTAATATTTTGCGATATGTGTCTAAAGTATTACTTTGAAAATAAATTGTGAATAACAAAACGTTAACACCGTTAATATTAAATTACATAAGCTTTTAAATATCAAATCATTCGTCAAGAATAATATTGAGATTCCTATTTATTTTAAATATGAAACAGCAAAAAATGCTAAAAAATTTTTAGAGTTTTAGATTTTATCTCTTAGCACTTTTTTGTGCATTGAAATTTTGATACAATGAAAGGAATGCTGAATTGTGTATCTGAAATTTACAAAGCGGAAAGATATTTCGTGAAGATACAAATGATTATTTTCGTAGTCTACAAAATAGTTGAAATATGTTTCAACCAAACAAGATTTTCTGAAGAAATTCGTTTTTCCTTTATATAAGTCCTGTTAAAATTTTTATTAAATAATTTCTATCTTTGATTTTGTGTGTTAAATTTAATGAATAAAAAGTAAAAAATTAAAATTACAGTATTTTTTAATTAATTTCTATTTTTTTGAAAAATGTTTTGTTTTAAAATAATAATGTAATTATTGTGTATATAATAAAATAAAGAAAGTCATTTTCGATTACAAAACCGAACATATTTGTATAGTTTTTATTTTCTTACATGTGTATACTAAATTAGTCCGTAATGTACATTTAAAATGAATTCCAAATACTAAAGACATTCAAGGACTTAGTTGACTCAGACCTTTGGTTGACGGAATTTGAACCCATAAACTGTTGAACTGTAGACAAGAATGCTAACTATTTGACTGATAGATCACGAACTATTCAGTTTGAAGTGTTTTCTAAATTTTAAATAATGTAATCAAAATTTATCATAGTATTTGTATAAAATTTTTGGTTCGTTCATATCTTAGAGTGACGCTTTTTTATTGCCATTTTGACATAATCATACTTCATTTTGATTTCAAGATTTGTTAAAATAATTTTTTTAATTTGAAACTTCAATTTTTAAGAAATTAGTGTTACATAAAAAATTTTGACTTTAAGTTTTAAAGTTTTTAACACATTTTTAAAAATTTCCACAAAAAAATTTAAAATTTTTTTTATATATGTTATATTGTTGTTATAAATGAAAAATATGTGATACACAAACATATTTTTCAAGTTACATATATATATATATATATATATATATATATATATATATATATATATATATATATATATATATATATATATATATATATATATATATATATATATATATTATATATATATATATATATATATATATATATATATATATTAATAATTAATAATTTTAATTTGCTAATAACTAATAAGATTTACTCCTCGATCCACTTAAGATCAGTCACTAAAAATACAAATCTTTTGTCTCTGCAGGTGCCGTATAATCCATGATTCCGAATTCTGAATTTTGTTGGCGATAAAGAAATGTTGCCAAAATGATGCTTCTGACATGCTCGATGACATAAATACTAGGGTTACCAAAATTGAATTTTATGCATTATTCTTATAGCTGATAGGTCTGGAGTGCGGTATCCATATCTATGACGTAATTAAAACAAGATTGCCAGATACATAAGAAAATCCGCCAAAATATCACCAATATCAGAATGTGGAATCAGGGATAATACGGCACCTGAGCTAGTCTTAATCTTTCAGAAAACTCAAAGAACTACAATAATGCTTGTAATTAGAAATTACTAAAATGAAATAATTTCTGTGAAAATTTAACAATTTTTTTGATTAATTTAAATTTATATTTTACAGATTATTTTTACAGAAGTAAAAGTTTCGTTATGTGCTCAAACATGCTAAACTTTTAACATAATAGATCTATTAATTTTGGTTTATATAATTATGGCTTCAGTCTCTCTCTCTTTCTATTTCATATAAACATAAATATTTGTAGTTTAGATTTTTTTTTCGGAGAAAATACCATACAATTTTAGCGGTTTTCTCAATTTTATCAGCAATTTTATTGCTAAAAGTAATCTTGAGTACTTTTAATCTCGAAATTAGGAATTTATTTTATAATTTTTTCAATTAACATTTACATAATTTATATTTATTTTAATACTTTAGTAATTATTCTCCAAAATTTTGAAATATTTTTGAGAAAGTTAATTGTTTGACTGAATAAATATGTCTGACTCATCACCAATCTTTGGCAAATTATCTTCCAAAACTATGAAATTACCATCTTTTATATCCAATTTACATTGAAATAGTAAAATTAACAAATATTATATGTAAATAATATAAGTAAATTATGCAACAAATATAAGTAAGTAATAAGCACAAGTAATATAAGTAATTAAACTAAACTAAACTCCGTGGCACGACAGCCCATGTGGGCCAATTCCTACAGTGCCCATAACTGTTTTCATGGCCAAGTATTCTGGGATGCGAAGCATATGTCCCAGTTAGGTAGTCAGCCTAACATGACACGCCAAGTGTTTAGTTCCAAAGCAAGCTTGGTACTCAGTATATCGACCCGCTGAAGAGATGAAAGGCTGAGTCGACCTTGCCCAACCCGAAATGAACTTCCAACCTGTGTTTTAGGAGCGTAAAACGCTGCTACTAAACCACCGGGCTTAAAAGTAACCAAACATATAATTAATTTAATTTTTACTTATATTTTACAGAAATATAATTTAGTAACAAAGAATTAAATTTCAAACTTTTTAAAAAACACGTGTAACTAAAAAACCACAATTCATTGATTAAATTTTAAAATGAAATGCGCTATTTGTGTTCCTAATATTACTTCATAAGATTTAAACTGTCATTTGAAAATGACGTAGGTTATCTCATTAATAAAAAGGTGTGGGCTAGGTCAAATCCAATGGCAATTTAAAATATTATATTGTAACAGAAATCAAATATCAAGTTATTTAAAATAAGCCCGAAGTATTTTCTTTTTATATTATTCTTATTTTTATACCCCCCCCCTCCATATCAATCTCATCAACGTTATTGTTTCATATTTTTGATAACAAGATTATAATCCATACTCTTAAACATACGCACTTCTTTACCATATCTTATGATAATAGCTAATTAAATATCCTGTTTTTTGATTTCATGAGCATACAAAGGATGTCATAACTACCAATAATAAGTTGAAGGCTTAACAATGGGAGGTATTGAAAATTTTTGAGACCACAAAAGAAGATTTCATGCTAAATTATGAGTTGGTTTCTTAATATGACACATATCAGAGGCAGGGACTTTATGAGAACGCTGAACCTTGATCCTCAACAGCACATGATATCACTCGGAAATCAATGGTAAGTCACCTGGAATCATTGGTCTGTTTAAATATGGTAATAAGAATTTCATAATGTTTCGCTCAACCTCAATTTTACCTTGTTCGAAACGATTAGCCGTTTTTCTCAATCCTGTAAGTGATTTATTTGCTTACATACAGATATTGAAATAGAAAAAAATATCGATATAAATAATATCGGTCGTAAAATAATATCGATATTTATGTTTATTTGAGTGCCAAATAATAAATTCGTGTTAGAAGTTAAACATCTGCTTAGAGCTCTTTCCATCATAAGGAAAATTTTCGCATCGCCAAATTAAAAAAAATGTTATAAGCTAAATACAGCTTAGTTGACTTGAAATGATGATTCATTGATTCACATTCTTGAGGAATCAGAAAGTTACAGTGATTATCAAGGATTTAATTAATTCCCAATACTTACTTTAACTTACTTTATTTGCTTATGAACTGTACTGTAGTTAATTTTATAAATACTCTAATTGTATTTATAAAATTAACTACAGTACTGATACCAATAATAATCAGCAAAAATATGACAAACAAAATTTTCAATAATCTTGCTGAATTTTGATTGAGTTGAATAAAAATTGAATAAAAACATTAAGCAATTTAAGATAGTGAACAAAAAACGATTTTTAAAGCGTTAAATAATAGAATTAAATGAACATAATTTTATCACAAGATGAAATTAACAGACAACGTAATAATTTTCATCATGTCGTTAAAAAATTTTATTATTAGTTTTTTTCTTTTTTTTTTTTTTTTTTTTTTTTCATGCATAGAAATATCAACTTAATAAAAAATAAATAACATAAATTTGAAGAACTTTAACTGTTGTTCAAGTAGAAATAGCATGTTCTTTGATTTAACTTACTTGCAATATTTTGCTGAAATATCATTTGATTATTTATAAATAACTTTTATATTTACCTCCAAAATACATATTCAAAAATAAATATGTTGTCTCAGCTCTAGAGAGAGAATTAAAGATGTTAAAAATAATGAGAAATAATTACCTCAACAGATAAAGCAGCAAAAGCAATTTTATAAATTTTAAGATTCGTATTATAATAAATTATCCGTTTTCTTTTGAGAACAAATTTACACAGAACTGCTGTATTGAATAAAAAGCATAAGTTGGTTTTGACGTAAGTATGTTCGTTATAAGGTTAAAGATCATTTAGTGTGTGTGTGTGTGTGTATATATATATATATATATATATATATATATATATATAAGAGAGGTATATAACACAAATATTATTCTTTCTTTCATAGTTAATATTAAGTCACAGCATTTTAAAGGTCAGAACGGTGATTTACATTCTTGAGGAATCAGAAGGTTACAGTGATTATCAAGGATTTATGGATCCTCTATTAAAAATTTCTTCATTTTTGATTTTTATGATAAATAAAAATAATCCATTACATATAAGTGTTCACATTGATTTGGAATATTGAGATTATAGCACAATATTCATGAAATTCACGCTTCAAAATGCTACTAAAGCTTATCGTGAATGTTTTATTTATATAGTATGGAATTTTATATTTTTTATAATGTTCAAGTGTTTGATATAGTGCTTTTGCATTTGTGTATGTTACTATTTTTTTCTCTCTATTTCCAGTACTTTTTCACATTTTTTAGGTTTTTTTTTATTTCAGTACACAGTTTGCTATTACAATCAATTTGAAATCGAAAATAGAAGATTGCTTCACAATATGAAAAATAGTCAAATGATGAGAGTGACAACTGATAATTAGTTTCTCTTATTACTGATTTGAAGTCGAAAACAAATGGCTCTCATTTTATGAAATGTAATCAAATGATAAGATTGATAACATTCTTTCAAAATAATGACACAATAGCTTATAAAAAATTTTGATCATATGTAAATAAATTTTAAAAAAAATAATGTGTGAATATGTTAACCAAATAATACCTAAATTAATATAAGTACCTATAAATTTCGATATATACTTAGGCAACAAATAGGTCCCACCAGTCAAAAACGGTAAGCGCTTAGTATTTAATTGCAAATAGAAGTGCTTAGGATGGATTTTATTAAGGTTCCATTAACACACTAAAATTATTATAGGTATGCGCAAATGAATTTAATATGAGGAGGAATGGGAAAAATTACAAGCTACTATATGAATTTTCATAAATATATATATTTACTTTTATTACATCAATACTTTTATTCCCAATTTTTTAAATGATCAATTACGTTATTATTGTTAGCATATATTTTTCCCCAGAGTATATTTCCATTCATTCCCAATTCTTTCTTAGAGTTTCCACGTTTGCTCTTCATCATTAAAAACACGAGTTCATGAAATACCGCAAAAATAAAAACCACTTTATAGCAAAACTCCTAATAACCGAAAGCAACTTTTGAAAAAGTATAAATATTGCAATTAATATTAAAAATGCAATAAAAAATTATTAGAAATAAGATTTCAAAGCAGATTTATAATCCAATTTAATTGTTACCTGGGTAAAATCTTGAAATTCTTTCAATTCCTATACTTGAACATGACTAAAATAAATGTTCCCATAATCGATATCTATTTCTGTATTTTTAACATAGAATAATATTCTACGATAAAAAAACATTAACTAATACATGAATTCATCTTTTAAAAGTAGAATTTTATGAAAAATTATTATTCAGAGTTTCGTTAACTTTTATTTTCACACCAAAGAAAGAAACACTAACTATTTCAACTTTTCCAATTAATTTCACATTAAATGATAACATTTTTCTGGTCAATTATCAATAATATCTGGATAAATGTCCATATCTTGATTTCCTAGGTGAACTAAAAAATAATAAGAATATTTTAATGATATTTATTTCGCTTGATAATATGAAATTAATGTCTCCAAATTAATTTTTACGAAGGTTAATATGAAATTTTTGAGATACGCGCAGATGAGAATTTACAAAATAGATATAACGGTTTAATTTTAAAATACAAAGTATTTTAACCCAGAAGACGATTTTTTACTGACTTACTTCTACTTGTTAAGCGTAGAATAAATTTCAAAACAGAAGAGAAAATGGAGTTGATGAGAGAACATTTTCACACTATGATTTTCTACGATTTTAAAGCAGAATCAAATCAAGAAGAATGCGTTCAACGGTTGCAATTAGCATTTGGTGATGAATCCCCAACTCCCGGATAATGTGTAATCCCGGATAATGTGTCTGCCATACGAAAAATGTTAATGGATGATAATCGCTGTACCTATCAAATGATACAGAAGGAACTTAATATTGGATCAGCAGTCATACACAAAATCATTCTCATGAAGAATTACATATGAAAAAAGTAGTTTGCCGTTGGGTTCCCCATAATCTAACTGAGCACCAAAAGAGGAGCGTGTCAGAATCAGTAAAGAAACTCTTGAATTGCTAAATGACGGTAGACACCGCATCATTTCTAAAAATCTAACAGGTGATGAAACGTACATACCGTTTTTTGACGTTCCAACACGTCAAGAAAGCAAAGTATGGGTTTTTGAAGATGATCCTACGCCGACAATGGTGAAAAAACAACGCGCCATGAAAAAAGTGATGTATGCCGTTTTCTTCAGAAGTACGGGATTGGTCAAAACCATCAAGTTGGAAGGACAGGAGACAGTAACAGCAAACTGGTATACCACTAAGTGTCTTCCAGAAATTCTACAAGATGTTAGAGGACTAATGCTTCATACGGACAATGCATCTTCACATACAGCCGGATTAACATTTGAGTTCCTTAAACAAAAACAAATTAAAATGATCGAACATCCACCTTATTCACCTGATCTATCTATGTGCGACATTTGGTTATTCTTTAATCTAACAAAGAACTTACGTGGACGTCGTTTTCATTCAAAAGAAGAGACTGATGTGGCTATAAATGCATTTTTTACATTTATTCCAAGAAATGAATGGCGTGAAGCATTTAATCTGTAGAAAATTCGTCTACAAAAGTGCATTGATGTTGGAGGAGTCTACTTTGAACACACCTAAAATTTTGTAAGTATAACTTTATAAACCTAGTTGTATCTCAAAAATTTCAGAGTGACCCTCGTATCAAATGTTAAAAAAAATGCTCAATCATTCTGAGGTTATGCTTTTCACCTTCTCAAAAATGACCTTGCTAGTTATTTTGTAATTGCAGAGGTATTGTGTGAGCCAGAAACCTGTCAAAGAACTCATTTTTGAAATAAATTTTTTTTAGCTATTTTCTTTTTCACAATAGTTTTGTTAGACATTTACCATGTTAGTTTCGTAAAGTTCATTGCCAGTAATTAGCAGTCAAACTACTAATAGATCTATTTCATAGAGTTAGATCGAAAAGAAAATATTCATATTTCTTTTTTCATATTGTTTGTTTTAATTCAGAGTATATAAGAATACTCATTCAGATTGTCTTGCAGCAATATAATGATAAAATCTAGATTACATGAAGTATTAAAATTAAATTGCGATTGCTCAAAAAATAACCTGGGAAAATAAAAAGTATATTAAATTTATTTTGTATTTATGTATGTATGTATATTATGTATTTATGTATTTAGAATGATTTCGATAAAGAATTTTAAAAAAGTAAATGTTTTAGAATAAATATTTTTGGCAATAACTTATTATTCGAAATGATAAATATCGTCTGCTACTTTTAAATTTATTCTTTTTTCAAATGTCGCATGTAAACAAGCTGTGGATTGAAGAATGTGTTTTTAGCTTTCCAAAGAGAAATATTCTTATTCCAGAATTCAAAAACGTTGAGAAATGCATGGTATTAAAATTTCTAAGTGTAAATAAGCAACAATATTAATCGGACAGGTAAAAACCGCCAATCATTATTTTTACATGGAAAGAAGACTCCAAATGAATATCTGAAAAAGGTACATATATATTGTTTCAAATGTTTCTAAATTGAAATTGCCGGTAACAAGATAAAATCCGCCAAAACAAAAATCAATTGCAAAGTCTTTAGATACATCTGTAGCAACAATAAATAAAATCATAAACCAGTATTTACAACTTAAAAATGCTGAAAAACATAATGTTCACCAGCTTTTGACGAGACATACGGTTCAACGCAAAACATTTTGTAGAATCCTGTATGAAAACCGCCCTTAGCAGGAGATAAATGGAAATACAGTGTGACCCTTGATGAAACATGAGTTTACCTAAATGACTCTAACAAAGAATGGTCTTTTTACTATAGAAAATGAAGAGAAAAAAATGTAGAAACCCGTTTTCGTCAATGTAAAGAAAGTTTCAGTAAAGTGTTTATGATTGTCGCAGGTACAATGGAAAATTAAAAATAAAAAGAATGGAAAAAAATGTTAAAATCAACTCATCATATTATCAGGAGAAGGTTTTACGTCCAATATTTACAAAAGGAATTAAACTTCTTTATCATAAAGATTTTCAAAGAGTGAAACTTCATCAAGACAAAGCTACAAGTCATACTTCGAAAACTACCACTGCATTCCTTGAAAAATAAAGACTAATACAGGTATTGCATGTATACAGTTTCAACGTATTCCTGCGAAATCAACTGACGTTTCACCTATGGACTGTTGTTTCTTTGGTATGTAAAAAGAGTCTTTCTAAACGCAAACCCACCACGATAGACAAACTATGGAAAGTAGCGGAAGAGGAATGGAAAGCAATATACCTTTGGAAATCCTAATAAATAATATAAATTCTATGAAAAGCTCTTCTATCATGGAAATCACGATACAGACTTATAGTTCAGAAAAAAGGCTATCAGATCGAACATTAATATATATATATATATATATATATATACTTATGTCACGTATGTATGTGTATATATATGTGTATCTTGTATCTTTTGCAGCATTCTCATTGGAAAACAAGTGTAAGGTTTAAATTTTTTTTTAAAAATTGACTAATATTCCAACATTTCCAACATATTTGCCAAAACTATAGGAAAACGCAATCATCACTTCGAACTGAGTATTTCTTCAGATGCCTTCACTTTTTTGATTTGCAGTGTTTTATGACTTTATCATTTTATATCATTTTTCTACTTACATGTTTTGCACTTTGATATTTTTACATTTTTTTTGTTCTATAAGCAATTCACTGTCATTTAACGTGAAATCTATACATTTCTTTTTTCTTGATTTAGTTTTTAAATGAATAACAGAAATGCTGTATATGAATAACTATTATTTCTTGTATTGAAGTTTCACTGCTAAAAACTCCATCAGACTGCAACTTTAGCATTAGATTTCGGCAAATCTCATTTTCAATGTATTTCATAGCATTGTTATAAATGATAAAAATTAGAGTTAACTAAAAAGTTTTACTTATCCGAAAATAAGAAGAAAATCTCACTGAAACTTAAAAAAATATATATTCTATACACAGTAATAGAAATCTTTACGTTTAATAATTACATTTAAAAATAAGAAACAGATTTAGCAAGAAGGCCAAATCCATGCTTTGCGGTCCTGTTTATCCAGTAAGTCATAAGGAATCAAACAGTGGCGGGCTATCAAGTGATCAAAAGTCATTTTTTTCCCTTTGACCAATGATGAGCTATCAGAATCCTATTTCGAAGAATAACATCTGTGGATGCATGATAATATCACATACAATGACTTGAATTTTTGTAGACAAAAAAATAGAAATTTAAAATAAATGGATGTTTCCCATTAAAAGCATCTATTATTTTATTGCAAAAGTAAGAAAAATTCCAAAACGGTTCAGTGATTAAACAAATATTATTCAAGATTAAAAGAATATTTTTTTTTATTCTTCTGGAAAGAAATCTTAATGAAAGATGTCAAGGAAGCAAGAACAAGTATATCTTATTATTTGAACTGTTTTTCTATTAAAGCCATGTATTCATAATGTATGTCTTCTTTGCGATGCTACAAATTTGTTGTGTTACATTAATATACCATTTAAATATATCAGCGTAGATGTAGCCATAACATCCTAAGTATTATAATTGACGTTACATATATATACACCACAAACAGTAATATGCTTTCTATGAAGATGATTAAGATGGCTCTAAATGAAGACAGATATCATACATTCTTATACCGGGTGAGCCAAAAGTTCGTTACAATTTTAAAAATTCATAAAAAAAGAAGAAAGTAAGATAAAGAAGTGCGGTTTGCAAAAAAGGGCTCACACAGTAATTATTATTATTATTTTTTTTGCAGCAAAAAAGTTTTAGTTAAAAAAGTCGCCTATAGATGGCGCTGACAGTCCGAAACACAATGGAAAGGACACCAGTACGCTCCATTCATTTATTCTGATAATAACAGTTGTTCAGTATGACCTCCAGTACATTGTACGACACAACTAAGGCGACTCGCAACGCCCGTTACAGCTGAATGCAATATGTCGGAATGAATTGCAGAAACCTCACGACAGATGGAATCTTTGAGTTCGGCCAATGTTGAAGGAGATGAACGGTACACACGTGATTTCAAATAGCCCCACAACCAGTAATCGACCGGAGTGAGGTCGGGTGATCGTGGAGGCCATGCGATCTTGCAACCTCGACTGATCAGTCTCTCTTCACCAAAGATACTCAAAAGGAATCGTTTTACTTAATTGACATAATGTGGTGGTGCGCCATCCTGCATAAAGTTTATTACAGATAACACACCTCTTTGATTTAATGCTTGCACGACTTTGTCACGCAAAAGAGTAAGGTAACGCTTAGCGGTTACTGTGCACGTTTTCCAGCCCAATCTGGGACACGGTTCTTCAAAGAAGAAAGGTCTAACAATGAAAGATGTGGTGAAACCACACCAGACTGTCAACTTGGCTGGATGCAGAGATTTCGTCGCGTATTCACGAGGATTAGATGTTGCCCATATACGAGTGTTATGGGTGTTGACATCCCCGTGTAGTGTGAAGTGCGCCTCATCCGTCCAGAAAACGTTGAACAACCACTGAGGGTTGTTTTCGATTCTTGCCGTACCCCATTTGGCAAATGATTCCCGCATAGCTGTGTCTCCCGGTTGTAACTCCTGCAGTGACTGCAGTTTGTAGGGATAGAGATGCAATATCCCGTGGAGGATACGTCGAATCGATGATTGAGGCACATCCAATATTCTTCCAGCTTCGCGAGCACTGCTACTCCCAATGAACGATTCCGCCGCTAAATCATTCATTGTGGTTTCCACTGCAGTAATTGGGCTCTCCGCCAACGAGGGTCTCCCACTGCGTGGCCGATCCTCCAAAGAGCCAGTTTCCTCGAACCTCTTGACAAGCTTGACTATTCCAGGACACGATATCGGGCCTTTCTTCGTCTTCAGTCCTTTCGTCGTGCGAAATTTTCGCAACGCAATAGTTGCTGACTCTCCGTTCAAATAGAACAACTTCACCAACAACGCTCGATCGGGTAATGATAACATTCTGAAAACAAATGAGAAATTCTCGAGTATCACAGCCTTTTATCACAAGATTAATTTGCATAATTCTGCTATATCTCTCGATGTCAGCGCCATCTATAGGTGGCTTTTTTAACTAAATTTTTTTTCTGCTAAAAAAAATCCGACTACCTTGTGAGCCCTTTCTTGCAAACCTCACTTCTTTATCTCACTTTCTTCTTTTTTTATGAATTTTTAAAATTGTAACTAACTTTTGGCTCACCCGGTATATAAATCCCTATAAGGAGCTACTGTGTAGTGATACTAAAAATTAATAAAATATTTTTAAAAAATATTACAAACCCTCATAGTTCTATAAATTTGAAATCTGACTATGATTTTCAATTATAAATGTAGCAATATAAATGGATCATTTTATAAAAACTGTATCCTTAAATGTAGTTAAAAATTAATGGAAAAAAAATATATATAAAGATAATATCTTCATTGATACATAACTTTAGAATATATTTACATTAATTTTGTTCCTTGATTTACTTATTTAACAGTGGTATTAAATTTTATTGTAATTTAATTTGCACAATACTTTTTGTTGGGGCAAGTTAAAACCGGACGTGATCGCAATGTACTCCAAGTGAAATGATACCTCTAGGAGTGACAGACGAAGTTTTGGGAGTCTTCTGCTTGGTTTTTGCTTCAAAATCACAAAGACGCTACTTATCTACTTCTATCTAACTGGTAGAACCCAACTCAAGGTCAGGTACAAGGACGCATGCTGGTGCAACAACAATCTATTATGAGCTGAATTGAGTGAAGAACACACTTGACACAATCCTATTTCAAATTCTGTGTTTTACATTTAACTTCACTCACAGTTAGGGAAATGATTAACAATCAGAGAAAATGTATAAAAGATTTATCCTTTTAATGTTGATATATTCCACCGTAATTTTTTATCTGAATGTGTTTCCATGTAACAGAGTCATAAATTTTCCAATTTCGTAACTAAATTTGAAATTCTGTATAGCTAAAAATAAAATGGATTCCTTATTAGAAAAAGTAATTTTTTGCATTCCAATAAATGTTTTTTTGGCTGTTTTACGCTTAAAATAATCTCTTCATTTTTTTAAAAATATTTTGTATATATTTTTCAAACGGATTTAACATCATGTTACTAATTATCATTCATATTACTAAAAGCGATGTCGAAGATTTTATCTGACATTCTGAATACAGAAAACTAGCAGTGCCATAATAATTTAACAAAAGTTTAAATTCACTTCAGTGTTTAATACCAAATTTATATGTTGGAGCCTGAGACAGAAAAAATTTAGTTGCATAAAAGACAATACCATTAGCTGATTAATATTCCAATAAAAATGATCGAAAACGAATGAATTCTCTAAGAACCTGTTATATATTTCATTAAATTTTCAATTTGACTATAAAAAATAACGATAGTTTTTAACCTATAACCTAATAAGCAAGGAGATTAGTTGTAAATCTTTTAGGCCTATCACACAAAACAAAGTTGTACTTAGGTACATTTCTTCTACCTGAGTTTGGTGTGTTCAGTAAAAAGAAAAGTTTACTATTACAATATGGCACGTTTTTTCAGTATTTGAATTATACATATTTATTAAATAATTAATATTTAACTGAGTAATTGTTATTCAGTGAAGTTTTTCAAGGGATAAAATAATACTAAAACTCTGAATTATCATTAAATTTCATTTTTCATATCCATATTTGGTATTTATAAAATATATATAAGCTAACTTAAAAATAAGCAATTTAATAACAAACTTGGAAATATAATGCAGCTTAAAATTTTATCGAAAGTCAGTTTATATTAAATATTCTTAATATAGAAAGTATAATCCATCGTAAAAATGAGCAATTTATGAGAAACTATTTATGTGGAAAACTATTTATTCGATAAAATTGATATATTTAAGTATTAAATAATAATGACGAATCGAAATGATTCACACCGAGAAAATTAGGGCTAAATCATATTAATTATAATCCGATTTAAATATTTGGCTTAAAAATTAATAAGATTTAGTCATAAATCACTTCGTTTAACATTCTCCAGTCAGCTTCATTCCCAGTATAGTTAGTTTGAAATTAACATGTTTAAGTAGAGCTAATGCAAATATGAGCTCATAAGTTCACTAAGAAAGTATATGATAAAAGACAATTTTGTTTTAAATTTTGGGATTTTTTACAGCAAAAATCATTGGAATATAAATTTTTATAAAATTGACAGTCACGATTTTTTTTACAATTTATCTTATCAAATAAATGGTATTTTCAATTTGAAAGCAGATTGGCGCAATATAACATTCCAGTGTATCAATATTTTTTTAAATGCAAAATGGGGCTTTTTTTGCCCATTTTTCGTGCATAAGTTATATACATCAAAAAAGATTATGATTACCTAATGACCATTTATAATTTTTAAAATTCAATAAGAGGAACACATATAAAAATTAAATTTTCATAGTATTTTGTTAATTCTCAGTATATAATAATATGTAATTGTCTTATTCTATCAGAAAACTTGACATCTTTATCTGATGCTTTAAAGATTTAAAAATTTTCTTTTGCAATGTCAAGAATCGATTTTTCAATAATACTACTTCATAAGCCGATTCCAACTTCATGTTAGTGCATTGTAAAATTAATTTTCGAGAGTTAAGCAAACCAATAGTGAATAAGTTAAATCATTATTTGTAAGCATATTTCAGCTATATTTATATAAAAAAATAGAATCCAAAATGATTACCGCAGACAGTATTTAAAGAATTTAAAGGAATTTAGCAACAGAGAGAGAAGAGAGAGAGAGTTCGTGCAACTAAGTTTTATCCGAAACATGTGTTTTAGAATCACTAAGCAATGTGTGTGTGTGTGTGTCATCCATTATCAAGGACAAGCAAGAATAGAAAGTAAATTGGAGTGATTGCATATACAAGAATTTTAAAATTTTTGTTTTGTATGTTTCTAGAAAAAGAAATAAAAGCCTTTATAACTATACGTTCTTATGCTAAATTTATTACTAAAACACTAAAATTAGAAAAAAATGATTATTTAATAAATTCTGTTTATTATATAGAATTGTTAATAATCCTGATTAATAGAAATTTCAGTATTAATCAGAATTATTTACTAAAAAAAGAGTAGTTAAAACTTGATATGTATTTATATTTGAAAAAATCTTCGTATGACAAATATTTGATTTCTTGCAGTTTTTATTAATTCCTCTATATTTATTCTACGAGAATAGATCTTCAATCCCCCTCTATTTTCTTATGCTTGAATGAAGCTGAATAAAAGATAAAATATTGATTGTATTAGCAATTAGCTTTTAATCATCACTATTATCATGTGAATCTATAGCCTAAACTTTTCACAGAATTGGAAAAAATATGTATATAAAATCGTAGTAATGCGAGCTGAAATATCACAAATTAAAATATTTTGGCAGTTTATAATTAGCCAAGTTCCTTCTGGAGAACTGTAACATTTGCAACACGTTTATTATAGATTTGATTCTATGTTGAGACCACGACGGCTGATTCAAATAAAAGTATATCATTCGTTGATTATATACCTTTATCTAAGATAATTTTAGCATGTTTAACTGCTGTAAGTATTTTAGCAGAAAAATCATATTATATTTGGTTAAAAACAAAGAAAAATAGAAACTGATTGGCAACTGCAAAAAGTAGCAGTTATCAGATGTGCCATTGAGTTATTGATCTTGTAGAATTTCCTTTTAATTTTATTTCAATATCTGATTGCAGATGACATTATTAAGAGGTAGACGGTTTAACAAAAGGAAAATATGAAAACTTTAAGTGTGTTAACTCTAACAAACTTTTTTTTTTATTCACAATAAGTTTTTATTCCATCCTTAATCGTTACTGAAGTTACCGCATTCGACTAGTTGACCGCCAAGATATTTTGGATTCATCGCCAATGGTGCATACTTGAAAACATACTTATTTAACCTTCGATTATCATTGAAGACGATTAGACATAAAAAGTTTAAAAGTATCTCGTGACACGGAAAAGTCTCTCAGATCCTGGCCAGAATGTACATACCTATGTAGAATATATTATTTTTTAAAATAGATTTATATATATATATATATATATATATATATATATATATATATATATATATATATATATATATATATATATATATATATATATATATATATATATATATATATATATATATATATAATGAAAAGAGAGAATTGCGCTTAGTTGGATATATTATCAGTTTAAAATTAATTTATTAAATTAATAGCGGAGGAAAATATAACACACACAATATATATGCTTCATTTACGTGAATATGAATGATTTTTAAGGGAAATGACTCACGCTTAAATATTAAGATATAGCTGTATTATCACAGAAACAAAAGTTTCGATATTCATAGATTCATACATAGAAATGAATTTACTAGGCCATGATATTTAGATGTCCCTATAGTCAAAAAGTAATTAAAGCCCATTAAAGAAACAAATGCTTACAAAAAAGTTTTCTATAAGTTACAGTATCAATAGACTCTTTGACGCTAATGTCAACTGACTTGACATTAGTTTCGAACACAGTCTGATTTATAGTATTTTTAAATTGCAGATTTCTCTAAAATAAATTGAAATTTGTGAAGAATTGTGCAATCTACAAAGCTTTATGTATTAGATTGATTTGTTTATTTGAATTGATTTTTTCAGGTTATTGATTGTATATTCAGTTGATTCGAATTGGAAGGAAAACATTTTTAATTATTCAATTTTTGACAACAAAATTGTTCGAACTGATCAGCGACCTTTAATTTTTCATTCAGTATCATTCATCTTAAATAACGCTTTCATATATCATTTATGGCAGTCTTCGATTGTGATAATTTATCTTATTAATAATCCAATATATCTTTTTTTTACTATTCTCTACTCACAAACTATTCCAATCGAGTATTTAATAATCCGTTTCAATTACACACACACAAATTTTATTCTAACATTTGATTATTTAATTAAATTAGTGGATAAATCAAAGTCATTAATACAAATTTATGATTTCCATATCATCTTTAGGATACTTTAACGTACCAGATACTTTGGAATTAATCCAATTTTTTCATACACAAATATTTTCCTCTTATTCCATTATGGTAATCTTTATTTTTTGTACCTCTGTCTGATCCGATAAAATCAAAAGAATAACAACACAATTACTTTCCATAAAAATATCTTAATATGAAAAGGAAATATAAAATATAAAACCTAATTCAAGGCAAAATTATTTTATCTTGAAAAAAAATTTCATTATTATCTTTAACGGTGACTTTTAACACATGCATTTTAAAAAACGAATATATTCAATATTAACTATGAATATAACTGAAAAAAAATTGTTGTAACGTCTATTTTTTTTAATTCTTCTCTGTATTCAAGAAATATATCATAAATTTCAAAACGTTCCACAGTTAGGACACCTTATTAAAGCATAATATTTAGTCATTATTTGGAAAACATAATATTTTTATTTTAAAAAACAATCAAAATTTCTTATTCATTTAAAAACCCACCATTTCGCATTTAATATTTTAACTTTTCTATACAAGCACAGAGAGTTTAAAAACTAAATAAATTTTATGAGTAGAGGACTGTATTGTTTCCGAACTCATAAAAGCCACATTATTTTTATCTTTTTGTGTGTAAAAGAATTAATCTTATTTCAAAATATTGTTTCAAATTTTTACCGTCTCATTTCAAACTTCTCGTTAAAAGGTTACACAAGAAAAGAATTCCCATTTCGCAAACTTAAAGTACTTCAACCGATTTTCCTAAATACTGCTTTTGAATTGGATTAATAGCTGGTGAGTTCATCCCAAAAGACTAGTTTAAATTTATTACCATAATCGAAAGGTCTGTACCCTACATCAAATAAGTGGAGAAACGGAGAAAAAGAAGATGGAGAGATACAAAGGAAAATTTAGTTTTTATGATTTTTCTTTTTAGACGTCAGATTCATTACAACTTACGATTTAACTACTTGCAAAATAGGTCGTTTATGACACGAAGCTATAACCAAGAGTGAAATAAAATAAAATTTCAATACAGCCCTTCTTCTGACAGCTGTAACTCATTCACGAAAAAAGGAATACTTCTTAAACTAACTCATTAAATTCTTTTGAAAATTTCTCTCGCATTTTTTTAGCATCGTGATTTTTTGCTTCTATAAGATTGTGTGCTACAGAAAATTATTTTAACATAATTTTAACTCCACTGAGACTTGAGAATTTAACTTAATAAATTCTAGACTAATTTTATATGTCTGCTTATTTCTCCTTATCCATAATATATATATATATATATATATATATATATATATATATATATATTAATTAGTATGTAAGAAAAATGCAGGCAAACGAAACCATATTTTACCAACAAATAAAAAGATTGTTGCCACTTTGGCGAACCATTTATGATTTAAAAGAATGTTCTGTTCCAATATTTTGGTTTGGGTTGTTCTAATTCTGATGTTTTGTTTAATCTTAGATTTATTTAATGTGATATAAAGAGTTAACTCATCGGTCGAGTAGGATACAATATTTCGCTTTTGATTGGTTGGTGTCATATCAAGACAAATTACTCCAAGTGCCGGCACAGGTGCCTTATAATCCATGATGCCAAATTCTGAGATTGGCTATTTTTTTGGCGTATTATCTTATCTATATGGCAACCTCGTTTTTATTACGTCATACATATGGAGACTCATAAGAATTATAAAGAAAAATCTATTTTGGTAACCCTAGTATTTACGTCATCTCGCACGTCACGATACGTCATCTCGCACGTCACGATACGTCATCTTGGCAGCATTTCTTCATGATAAAAAAATGCAGGATTTAGCATCATGGATTATACGGTACCTGTGCCCAAGTGCCGAAATCACGGACTTGGCAATATGTACAATTTTACCATTATAGCGACTTCCCTGGGAAGTTTGTCAATAGCCTGTAAACTGGTAGCTGGGTGTGTAGTTAAAATTATGTTCCGGTCTGAGCTCTTCCTTAGGGCAGTTTCTATATGATTTATAAGATCCGGTGTCGTCTGTATTTACAGTTATTCCGCAGAAGTGTTGGGTTCTAAGTGTGTAAATAGTCTTGGAAATAATCACGTCTGCATTGATAACACGTAATTGATGTTCCATTTTTATATGTTTTATTCCTTGCCTTTAAATAATTGCATTTGGATAATCATCTAAGCAATTTTTTGTTGCTGTTTTGTTAAAATATTTAATTTAAGAACATTTGTTTCGTTGTGTTTTTCAAATAAACTGTACCGTTGCTTTTTGAATCAATGTTTTACTTTTTGTTTTAAGCCAACTGATGGCAAAGTGGTTAGCGTTCCTGACTTTGAAGCGGCATGTGCCGTGTTCAAATCCTGATTTAGGGATGGATGTCCTTTCCTCTATCTCTCGCTCTGTGTGTGTGTGTGTATTTTCTTTCACTTTCGGGGAAAAGATGGTCCATCCACTTGGTGCCCTTCTGTAAAGTACGCCATCACCTTCGCCCTTGCGACACAGAATGGATTAAATCACCAGAGCATTGGAAAAAAAATTTCTATTTTAATTCTCATTAATTATTCATTAAGCAACAATATGAAACAATCTGCATCAAAGTTATTAATCAACGGATTTTACACAAGTATCATTATATATATATAATGTAGTTAGATAAATAGACACACATAACTATATTTTTAGTCATCCCATTCCTAGCGTGTCAGTATAAACAGTCATTAGACGCTATAAGAGCGTACTGGTTAGTATATAAATACAAAAAAAACCTTAAAACATACACATCACTAAATTATGCACTCAGATTGAAATTTTTATGATTTATTTTTCAATAGAATTAAAATTTCTACTGTACACTTTCAAACCATTCACTTAGAATAGTAATATTAGTCACAAATGCCGTATAATCCAGGAAACTAAATTCTGAATTTTTTCGGCGATGAAAAAATGTTGCCAAGATGACGTATTGTGACGTGTGCGATGATATAAATAGCATAGTATAGTTTTCGGCTTAGTTCTTATAGGTCTGCATATTTATGACACAATAAAAAAACCAGGTTGCCACATACATATGAAAATCCGCCAAAAAATCACCAAGCTCAGAATTTGGCATCCTGGGCAATACGGCATCTGTGCCCAATATTATTGTTTAAGCATTATTCAAATTCATTTCCATCTGTAGTTAGTGCGAAATGTTTTTTTAAAAAAAATTGGAATTAGTGGATTCTCAACTTTACCAATAATGAAAAGAAGTGAGACGTTTAAGCATCCTCCATTAAAATCTCGAAAAATGTAGTTTAAAAATATAGTATACTATTATATACCGTAATTAAGTAAAACAAGTGTTCATTTTATAGCCAAAAGACTAATTTTTATGACGAGGTTTTCAAGTAATATCAACAAGAAATTGATGAAAAATATTCGTTAACATTTTTATTCTATGTGTGTGTTTTTTACTATCAAGAATGATTCCATTTGTGTCGGTATTAACAAAGGAATTACTGGACTGTTGAAGCTACTAGAATTTGCGTGTATGGAAAAATAACAAAAACAAAAACAAGAACAAATAAGTGTTTACTAAGAGGGTTGCATGCTCGAATAATGAGATCAAATCTGAACGAAAGAAATAACAAGGTCATTTTTTTTTAAGAAAAAAAAGGAGAAATAATTGTGATTACTATTAACACTTTCAACAGTAGTCGATTCAGATATGATCAAAAATCCGTGTCTACAATAGCCTGTTATCGAAATGTGTCGCGTTTAGATTCTTTATCGTACACCGCGTGCTGTCCCGTCATCCTGTATTGAAATGTTGCGTTAAGCTGTTTTCTCTTTTCGCAGAGACCATCTACTTATCTCAATATGGTTGAAATTTTCAATTAAGCCGACATTTCATAGGAAAATTTCATTGAAGCATGCTTATTGTTGCGTTACAGAATTTCCACAGTATTTATATGCCTCACTATTTGGTAAATTATTTTTTCCTCCATATATCGTTCGTCTGAATGAATAAAATGAAATTATATCTTTAAAAAAATTGTAGTTTTAAATCTTTCCACCTAAATAAAAATGTATAATGTTAAATTTCTTTAAAATATGACTTTAAAACAAGACGGTTAGCTTGAAATTTCTCTATTTATCTAGAAATAAATATTTTTATTCAAACAATTTTGAAACTATAATTTTTAAAAAATTGAAAGTATGTGTAAGAATTAAAAGATTTATAATAATATAAAAAAATTTTATTAAAATAAACTGATCTAATCTATTTCTTCATAATTTTAAGAAGAACTTATGTTTCAAGCCCAAACTGAATACTGAAACTTTTTAAATTGTCAATATTGGAACAAATCTGAATAAGGTATAAAATAATATGGAAAATACTATGGAATAGGCTTAAAAATGAATTGATTGATGTAAAAATCAATTCATTTCTAAGCCTATTCAATATATATATATATATATATATATATATATATATATATATATATATATATATATATATATATATATATATATATATATATATATATATATATATATATATATATATTGCATTACGGAGGAAGATTAGATTAAGCATTTTTACACAACTGTTAAAAACGTGATATAATGATTGAGATAGATAGAAATAACAAAATATCCTTGAAGAATTTTCTAAAGCAGGTGTGTTAGAATTTCTTTTATGAAGTGAAATACGTCATTAAAATCGTAAATTCCTTACTACTGATCATAATTTTTCAAACTAGGAAACATACATTGTTTAATATTGGATTACAACATTCTGTTTCTAGAAAAGGCAGATTGGCGTGGAGAATTGCATATGTAACTCCTTGAAAAGTTTGATCTTGCGAATTCAAACAGCTGAAAAATATTACGATATAGACCTCACTCCACATAAAGTACCTTGGAAACGTTTTGACGCTGAATTGGTCTATACTTCCTTCAACTTCCGTCTAAAGAAATGTTTCCGAACCTTTTTTGCGCCATGCCCAACTTAAGTCTTTCTAAAATTCTTATGCCCCCTTATGAAACATATACATTGTTTTTCATACTAAAAAATTGAACTGTTCACTTAAGAAACTCAAGAAAGATGGGTCTCAGGAATAAATCACTAGGAAATCATTAATGAAACACAATAAGTATATTTTCAAACTATTTAATACAAAATTAAAATTTATCATCAAATCAATTAACATCAAAGGCGAGGATCTCACTAAATTAATGTATTATTATAGATTTTTCTATAATAATACATTAATTTAGTGAGATCCTCGCCTTTGATGTTTGCTACACCGAGATTTTATGTTAGGTGACAATTTAATTTAAAAGTCTCCCCGTTGTGTTATATAAAAACGATATTTTTTCACCAGGATTAAATCATTAATTCATTCAGCTTTAGTTTTAGATACAAACGGTGACAATAGTTTTCTTGCACGTTTGGTTGAGTTTGGATATTTGATTTCTCCCTTAAAATGCAATTCTCTCTTTAAAAAAAATCCTTAAAGATAAAATTTTACTTCGAAATTTAAAATAAATAAAAATAAAATCAAATACTTACTATGCAATGTATATATTTTTCAAACAACGAGACTTTTACGACAGTTTTTTTTACGGGTACGTATTTCAAATTAACACCAATTGAAACACTGCAGAAGTTGTGACTGGCCATTCAGATGCGAACAACTGCCTTGTTTAGTAAGATTTTAAAGCATTCGGGTGTCCACGTGGAGCCTGACGCTATTCCGCAGGGAGGTTAACTTGTAGATGCCTAAAACACAATCGATATTTAGGTCTCGTCAAACTACTTATTCTTTGAAATTAATATTTATTGGCCACAATTATATAAGAATTTGCTTCTTTCTTTCAATTTTGGCAGCGAAATCTACCATGGCATTTAAATAGCCCGAAACCAAAGGGTTAAAATCGTATTGAGTCCATTTTGGAATACCCCTCTTAACAATCATATTTCCCCATAGTGAGGATGGGCCCCACGTTGGGACACACTGGTCTAAAGCAATGACTTCGGTTATTTTTTGCTTTATTGTATCTGATCATTTTATAGGATTTTGTTATACAAATTTTTGTTACATTTAACCAATATTGCTGTATCTATATTGCCATTAGAAAAATTCCATTATTTATTTATTATTTTTTTTATTTTTACGATTCAAAAATTTTCATCTTTTATCCAATGATATCGAGTTTAAAGATTACATCTTTCCTTTTCCATTATTTATTTCCTTCACGTGTTGCTATTTTTTCACGTGGAGATATTATGAATATTTTATTTATACTTGGAAGTAACTTTTTTTAATGAAACACTCGCTATTAATATTTTTAAGTTAAATTGAAGCTCATTCCTAATAATAATAATATTATTTCATATAATGAATGCATGCAAGCAGTTATTTGAAACACAATACTAGTAGTATAAAAGTTACTCAATCATGCACAGAATATAGACATGAAATATCATTCTGATATTAAGTAACAATACGGGCTTTCTAAAGAATAAATAATTTAAATAAAAGAGAATATTTATTTCTGTGTGTCTGCATAATTTTCAAGTATACATTTATTAATGTTAAATATAAAAATATTGATCTCAGGAGGTGTTTCTAATTTAAAACCTTGGTAAAATGTAAGGGTATTGTGGTTGGATGAAAAGGAAAAACAGTTGTTACAAAAATGTCATTTAAACCCTTTGTGCTATTTGGATAGATTGTTGATGGAATTAAAATATCGCCTAACTTTTGTAGTTGCATTTAATTAATAATTACTATCAAAAAGTTAATTAATGTCTGATTGTTGATTAAATATTAAAATACAAATAAAAATTTCGCGTATTAAAATTTGTAAATAAAGAAAAAGAATACAAAAATCAAATTTTAGAGATCACAATAAAACGTGAATGAGAAAATGTAAACTTAATTTCAAACAGTAAACTTAAATATTATGCATTTTCCTTATTGTATATTGAATATAAAAATGTATGCTTGTATATTTAAATACACAAAACTAATTTAAATCATTATAAATATTTATAACTAAGAAATATATTGAATGCAGTTATTTGAACAATATGAAAAGGAAAGCATTTTTTATGTATGAAACCAAAAAAAAAGTAGACAAATAGGAAAGTAAGAAAAAATATGCAATCTAATTAAACAATATTCGCTCAAGAAGATATGAAAATTTGCTTAATTTCTATGTAAAGATTTGAAGTAAAACTATGAAATATATTAATTGAAATAAAATGTTTGAAAATACTCCGTGATGATTAAAAATTCATGGTTGCCAAAATATCATACAATAATTATTTACGATGCTCTGAAAAACACTAAGAAGTTTAGAATGTCAAAGAACAAAAAATGTTTTATATCATCTGCACTCAGGAAAAAGCCATAATCTCTTCCACTCAAGCACGTGTTTAAATCCTATACTGCTTTATTCAGAATTTTGTATTGTAAAAAAGTACTTAAATTTTTAATGCAGTGTGTATTAGATGTATTTTTAGAGGATTTATTAATAGTGATTTATGTCCCTCATTGCAAACATAGAGGTAGTTCCACAATATACTTTAATAATTATAATATAGCTCGTAAGGTTCTAATAAGTTACAAAGATGTTCCAAACATAATGAGATATTTTTGAAAAAATAATTATTTTTCAGGAATTTTGGAGTAATTATAGCTTTATCTGGAATTCTTACCTACTTTAATCTAAAAATGCCTTTAAACTGATTCTCTTGTTAAGAATTTTTTATTAGTTTTATTTCTTCCTTAAAGCTACATTCTAAATTTAGGTTTTAAATACATTTAATCAAATTCTGCATTTTTTTCCTCTATGGATATTTATTATAATTATTTTAACGTTTTTTGGATAAATTTATCTGTGTATTTTATTTTATAAAAATTCGGAATTTTTTTTTTCTTGTGTCTTATTCTGCTTTGAACTTTTCGTTCAATAAAAATATATTTCCCTTAAATACGAATAAGCTAATAAAAAATTATTTTAAAAAAATGGCGTGTAGAAAGTTATTAATTGTTTGTTTTTGAAGTAATACTTATTATTTATGATATGAATAATCATTGGAACATTATTATTTCATTTTACATCAATTTTTATTTTATTTTCAATAATCTTCAGAGTGAGAGAGAGAAGACTGCTCAAATAATCCTTCACAATTTGAACCATTTTGTTAATCAAATATGAAGGTCAAATCGGGCATTGAACAAACTGTTTCAAACAGCTTACATCATAGAAAGCGTGAGCTGATGTCCCAAAACAGCTAATAAATCAGTACGCTTAGAGCAATAAACAGAACGGTAAAACGAAATATCTATACTTCAATTATTTTGTAATATACACTCAGTGGCAATAAAGCGTTAGCAATGAAATTCTTTTAACTGTTTTGAAACACACAAGGAAGTAAAGAGCGTCACTATTCTTAACTGCTTAAAAAACATGTTTCAAATCTTGGTTTTTTTTATTGAGTTTTTTTTATTAATAATAATAAATATGAGCAGTAAAAATTCCTTATAATATTTTAAATCTCTACCAATATGAAATTAGTTATTAATGGAAGAGCAGATTATAAATTCATTTTTAAAAATATATTTACTTTTATTTTTTGATAAATGCTTTGATATAATCTTGTTAAAAAATGTAATACAGATTTATAAAATAAAGATCTTTTAAATTTATATCTTTATAAAATACCTCTCAATTTCTCATAAATAAAATCGCAATGTATTAATAATAACACCAAAAAACACACAAATCTTATGAAAATCAATTTTTATACTTTCGGTATTTAAAAGAACAGTTGTTCCTACATTTCTTATAGTAATTACGCATTAAATAATACTAAAACATAAAAAAAAGTTTATTTAACCATCTGAATTATATTTAAACTCAACACAAGCAAATATGAATCTTTAAAAAATAAATTTAAGGATTTTTTTAAAAGCTCATATTTAATATTTAAAAAGTAACAAATGTGTGACTTAATATTTTGCGGAATTTATTTTACGAAGTCATTCACACACACACATTCACATACAATATATATTTATATAATATAGTTATAAGATATCTTTTTAATTTATCTTAATGTTCGATGTGAATCTTTTATTTCTTTTAAATGTCATTTCATTCACCTCATTAAAACTTCGGAATAAAAGCCTTTGGCATAAACTTTGAAGTCCCCGTATAAAGTGACACACTTAAAATCAGGAAAAAATTCTTTTTTTCACAACTAGTTTTTTGTTCTGTGTTTGTTGCCTTCTAATTTGAAGTTTTATTATATGTTATGACTAAAGATGAAGGAATCTTTCCAGCCAAGTTCTATTCTTATTTCAAGCATTGAAATGTTGAATAGATACCATGAAAATAATGCTTTATTCTTTAATGTACATTATTATTTATTTTATTTCAAACATCAATATTGTATAGAACATATTTGCCAATATTGCATCAATTATTATTACTTATTTAAAATATGATAAAAAGTATTTCACAGAGAATTAAAATTAATTATTTTCCAAAAGCCAAATTCGCAATTCTATTCTTATTCAAATAAATATGTAAATATTTTAGATGTTTTTGTTTCAAAACAAAGCATACCGTCTTAAAAGAGTTTTAGAGAATACAATTTGATTCCCTCACATAACACAGGACGATAAATTTGATATTTAACATTAATCCTATAAAGACAACAAAACAATTTCGATCATTTTCTTGAAACATGGTAGATACACATTTTCGTATTCAATTTACATGTTGTTACTTGGAAATATATATATTTAGTATACCTAAGCAAATATTGCATTTAAAAAATTAAAATACATCATGGAATTGAATTTGTAAAATTACAAATCATAAAAGCAAAAAAATATAAAGTAAACTGCATATCACTTTTATTTTTTAATTTGTATTATAATTAAAAACATATTTACTTCGGATATTTGCAACACAATTTTAAAAAGCATACTTCAAGTTGAATGTAACTCGAGATATTATGAATGCCTTTTATTTAATTATTCTTCTTCCCAATTCATTTTTTAATTTATAAGCAGCAAAAGAGATATTTCAAACATTCTACATTTAATGACAGGATATTTCTCTAAAAGTTGACTGTCAAATTCATATGTACTTTCATTTGAATATTTTTGTATAATTTTTTTTCTGTTTTTTTGTGTGAGTCTGTTAACATATGCATAAATTAAGATTTAATATTCCGAACGAATTTAAAATAGCTGAAATTAATGATGAAATTTTCATAGAAGATAAAAGAAAAATTTATTTTCATTGTTCTAAATAATATGCAAATATTTTAAATCAAAGTTCAGCAAAACTTATAAAATTTATTCCAGAAAAATTGTAATCAATGTATATTTCTATGTGCCTAATAAACTCAAACAAATTAGAGGCCCCAAAATAATAAAAAAACGTATTACTAAAAACTAAAAGATTTATCAATTCACTCCGAAGTAAGAAATAATATGTTTATGTCTAGTATTCTAAAAATTAAAACAGATTATAACTCCCCAAGCAAAACTTAGATTAAATTGTCTATAAAATGCATTTTATCTTATCACTAGTTATTTCATTGCAAATATTTAGTTAAACTTTCACTATAACAATAAGGAGTAGCTAGCGTTTACTGAGAATATTTTTATAGTGTTTCATATTTTAATTCAAATTTAACAGATAAATATAAATAGTATAAGAAGCAATGTTTAAAATGACATTCACAAGAAAATAACTTCGACTTTTTTAAAAAAAAAAAATTCATAATTATTTTCAAGAAATGATCCTAACGATGAATATATTACAACTTCCAACATCACCACAAAGATTTTCATTCGGTTTCATATTTATTGTTACGTTATACTGACTGGTGTTCTTTAAGAGCCTTATTACAATTAACGTAACCTATTGTCACATACTTAATAATAAATAATCTCGCCATTTGTCATTGAGAATTCGGTAGCATAATTGTAAAAAAAAACAAAACAAAGGAGGAAATAAGAAAATGGAAACTCAATCTACTTGATTTAATGTTTAGCGAACTTTGCCCTTGAAGTAATTGTTTCGTAAGAACGAGTTTTCTTTTGTAACAGATCCTATTAATCTCTTACTTGCAGATGTGCTAATGACTACCTCTGAGTTTCCAACTAGACCAAAAGGAATTTTTCTGGTTTCCATTACTACATCAATCGATAGCAGATGCATGATGTCTGCTTATTAAAATACTTACTTAAGCTAATTGATTCAGGGAGAAAATTTTAATCGCTAAATATTCGCTGGAATAATAAAAAAATTTGTTATTGGCACATTAAAGAGAACCCTTTAGAAGTAGGTTTTATAAACAATTGAAAAGTGAATTAATTTTGAATTAGAACGATTGCGAAAAAGCGCATAAATTCAATTGCATATTTTCTAAAGACCAGTGAGAGAGAGTAGTTCGATTAATATTAAAAATTAAAAAAATATTGAACTTCTTATTAGTTTTTCGTAGTATTGAAAAACGTGAATTAAAATTAAAATTTAAATAAAACAGGGCTACTTGATTAAAGGTTAGAATTTATTTGTCAACAAATAAAACCTATTGATTTGAAATCGCAGTTAAAACTGTTGCACGATTACTGTAGTTTAAGTGGTAAAGAAAACATTTTTATAATCTAGAAAAATTGAATTCAATGTTTAGAAAACAACTGTGAATTAATAAAGCATAGATACATTTTATACATTACGTAATATTCTAGGCTTTTTTGTGACTTGAAAACTTAGAAAGAAATTATAGTGCAGCTATTAATCTCATCATTTGACATTTTAGACTATTCTTTATTTTTTAAGAGATATGAGTTGTTCCTGACTTAAAACTGTCATTCAATATGTAACTTTGATGAAAAAATAATTTGTGAAGTACAAAAGAAACAATAAGAAGCTCTGTAACTTAACGTTTTACAAATTGTGACTATAAAAATTGTCATTGCTTTTAATTTTTCTTAAAAATTGGAAAAATAATATTATTTTAATATAGATAAATGTATTGTTTTAATATTTCTCCTTCGGACTAAAAATAAAAATTCCTTTAAACTGTTATTTTGCATTTTTTATAGTTTTCTAATAATTTCTCTCGTATTTCATATAATTTTTGTCGTGTATATGATATACAGTATATATAGGCTGATTATATATTGGTATGAAAGAATATTACGGGAATTTTGCTTGCGCTTTTTGATATAATGTAATGATAAATGAAAAACTAACCCCAATATATTTGAAATGTAATTTATTTAAAAATTTTATTTGATTAAAAGAACATAATAATTGTTTTTAAACATTTCTTAAAAATAAAATATTTTAATATAATAATTTATCTTTGTTAAATAATTTTGTTTATTTTAACACAATATTTATGTTTTTTCGTTTAATTATTGAATTTTAAGAATAAATTGATCCTTATAGTACAAGGACTTGTAAAAAAATTATGTTAATGATATACAGAATATTGTGGATATTTTTCCTATTATAACCAGTAATTCCATATAAACTATTAACAATTTTTGCGTGACAGGAATTTATTAAACTCAAAATTCATTATATCCAGTAATTTCCTATAAACTATTAATTATTTTTGCATGACAGAAATTTATTAAATTCAATATTGATTATATCCTGTAATTCCATATAAATTGATTATTTTTGCATGACAACAATTTATTAAACTCAATATTCATCACAGGGATGGAAATTTCAAGAAAATGATGTGACTAAATTTTTTAACGTTCATCAGAGCTGAAATAGTATAAAGTGTCTTAATTGCACTATTCTAATTTTGATTCGTTTATAAAGGGAATGCACCCTTTAATTTAAAATTTATTATTGGAAATTTTATTTGCAAAAATATCAAACGAACCACGTTTATTTTAAGAAAACTTCCTTAAATATATAACGGATATCTATCCGGAAATAGTTCGAAAATTACAAGATCAGCGACACATAACAAATCTAACGGACGGAAGTTTTAAACGGCAGGAAACATTCAATTATACTTGAAATAACCACAGAAATAAAGGATGACATGCTACAAGACAGCTATTTATAATTTTTAAATGATATGGAAGTTAATTGGCAAGGGACAAATGAACAGCAACATTTAAAATGCCCTTATTACACTGATAGCTCCCTGATAATTTACTTCTTGATTTATTTGACGATATTATATATATAATAGTTAATATATATAACTTGATGAAATATATTATTTTCAAATAAATCGTGTTTTTTTTTTCAATATAATAAGAAAATAGTTTAATTCTTTTCTAAAATGGAAAACAATGCATGATATATATAAAAGAATCGAAAGAAGAGTTTTATTAAATTTTATTTTTAAATGCTAGCTATATTCTTTAATAATTGCTGCGTTCCTATATCATCTCATTGACACATCTCATTTTATCCAAAATCCTTTTATCTGAAATAGAAAAAAATGCATTTTTTAAGATTGCAAGAGGACAACTTATTGACCAAAGACTTGAGAAGCATATTGGTGTCTACCGAGTAAATTGACTTCTGAAAGAACTTTTCATAGATAATGGGCTGCATTTCTGTGTCGAAAGGGTGGAAAGTCGGAAGACTACCATACAGGCACCCCGAAAGACGTACTTGCTCAAGGCAGAAGCTTAGCACCCATATTACACACATGTACATAAATTAATAATGTACAGAGCTTCGGGTTTCGTGTGGATTGAGAGTTGAAGAAAGCAACAACTCGATGAACAAAAGACTTTTATTCGTCAAAAAAAAAATTCCACTAGATATACCAGCTGCAACAATCACAATTATACAGCTACAATTCGTCAGATACAATAAATAACAACTTCTAATCACAGGTCTCAAATACCTCAGGCAGAGAACAGCTTCTCTAAACTAGCAGTCACGACTAATCGTTTTCACTCACTGACTGTCTTCACAAAACTAAACTCCTTCTATGACTTGGAGGGGAAATCTACCAATTTCGCCAAGGTTCTGGAAGCTTCTAGGCTGTCTCGCTAAATATTGGTCCTAGAGCTTAGGTGATGAATGTTTCCAAAAGTATCTTTTTCTCGCCAAGTCGCCAAAAATCTTGCCAACTGTCGCCAAAACATCGCCAAGTCACTAAATTAATAGAAAACCCGCTTTTAACGTATAACACGTCTAAATATCGCATTTTTTGCCCAAGATGTGAGTATTTCCGATCTGTCTGAGATATTTTAAGACATATACAATAATTATTTATAAATTTGTAACAATAAGAATCCAGAAACACATGAAAGCCGAAAGGAAAAGTAAAAATGCCACGTGTAGAAATATCACACACATGGTCAAGCATTTCATACGAATTACATACATGCATAGCGGTGCAGGTGAGTCCTGGACTGTACTTGTAGATTAACGAGTTTAAAATACTCGACCATCACCAAGCGCCTCGTAATTTTGAGCCATGATAAGGTGACGAAGTCACGCCTGGGCTCACACACTGCTCTCAATATCTACTCCACAGCAACTTAAGGACTTTGGACGCATCATATTAACTTGGACACGTAACCTACCCACATAGCTCCAGCATCCCATTGAAGGAGTGTACGTGGTCACCCTCTCAATCACTGCCGCGGCAAATATTGCTTCACTTTGGCAATCTTAACGGGAAGCAGAAGGAAGCCACTGAGCCACTGTTGCTCATATGTAAATAACAGGAATACATCTGATGACACCAACGATGACAATTACGAAAGCATAAGAAAGATGTATGCTAAGAACTGTGGTAAAGAAGGAAATAACTGGTCCATATGGCGCTCAGTGCAAGACACATAGTTCTGACGCAGAGGGCACATGAAAATGATGTTTTACTAGGTAGAATTATCAGTCACCTGGAATTGGGGGCTCACTCAGATAGCTATAGCTATATGTGTCATCTCTAGACGTAGCAACATTTTTAAGATGTTTGAAATATCAGCAAATGTTATAGTACAGGTCGCCTCAGGGTGGCAACGCCGAATGACGAATGGTATTTAACAGTACCACCAAAAGAAAAAGGTGGAACACAGCAGCGGACATATCGAGTAAGCTTTCGTCAATCACGTTTACAATCATTTCAAGGAAAACCGTGTACAGACGTTTGGAACAGTATGATCTGTATGGTTGCAGGACTTGACGGATGTGTTCCCTCTATAGCAATTTATTATCGCCAGCAGTTACATGGCAGTAGAAAGCATGCATTGTGGACACCGTCACTGTGAGCTTGTGTTATGTTTTCCAACGAGTCAAGGTTTAGCTGCTGTCCGATTCTTGTCGGTCGTTGATAGAAAGAATGCCAAATACCCAGCACCACCGAGACAACACCATTGAAAGCCAACGCTACGATTTTGCAGGAACAGATCTGCATGTTCTATTTGGAACCCCGAGTAGTCAAATTTATCAAGATACCCTACTGGAACAACACGTGACTTTGTTTAAAAGTACCGTGGGTGCTGAATTTGTGTCTGATGATGGCAACGTCTTTCCTCGCCGTTCGAGCATCGTCAACGAATGCTTTCATTTGGAGGATATCACCCATAAAGAACAGTCAGCATTCTCACTGAACACGAGTCCGATATAGTATGCGTGTATGTGCGATGTGCTTGGCTGACGAATCGCAACCTTTCAATCACCTCCTGCATCTGCACAGGACTTTCGGAGAGCATTTGCTTGTTGAGTGGAGTTCTCTGCCCCAAGTGCAGCTCGATGATGTGATTTTCAGCAAGCCTCGTAGTTCTATGGGCTGTATTTTGAGGGAGAGTATATGAGGGACATACAATGCAATAATCATCATGACAACATTTCATTGTTCAATTATGATACGGGTGATATGTGGTATAAATGCTCCACGGAGCTATAATCGTAGTTTGTTTGTATGCCTGGTATGATTTACACACCATCTCTTTTTTTTCTCATTTTTTAATACACGATTTTATGAACAAATTACGTTTGTTTTGTATCTGCAATTTTAGTTACAGGTTCTGGCATTATCCTTCATTTATGGACATGTGAGTATCTTGTTCAACACTGTTTGCGATTGAAGCAGGGATTTTATGCTCCATAAAGCTATGTCCAAAAAGTAGTAAGCCATTAAAAATTTCTCTTGCAATAAAAGTAAATTGATTAGGATATTTGATGAGGGAGAGGATGTTCTGAAATTGGAACATTAATACAGACACACCAAAACATTTGGAAAGCATTTTCAAGACAAGTACCAATTTTAAAAACCGATTTTGACATGCATATTTAACATACAATAACAAATTTCCTTTTATTGCTTGAATATTATCTTTTATAGGAACATTGAGCAAATTCTAAAATGTTAATAGAATTTCTTGCTATTAAAATTATTAAAAATTAAGCAGTGGAAACTAATGTGACTTAACTAATCCACAGCATAAACCATAAAATTATTATCAGGAAGCTACGAAATTTCCTAAAGATTATACGATCATTTTAACCTCGTTAAATAAACAATATGAATAATTTACCACATATATTAAGTATAAAAAGAAACATTTGGGCAGTAAGAAAGCAAGACTTGAGTCGCGATGATGGAGACACTGAAACTAAATAATATGTCGGAAGTTAACGAGTTAAATGCAAATCTATGCAGTTTTGAGACACCACCACACACTTTTTGTTCAGTTAGCTATTGCAATCTCAAAACTGTATAAAAATACTAAAAAAAAAAACAGGAAATACATTGAGTTTTTTTTCTTTTCCTCAGTGTTGTTAATTTTATGAAGTTATTTACCAATGATAAAAACTCTGAAAAAAATGAATACAAAAGCATTATGAAATAAATAGAAATCTCATACGAGGGTTGCTATTTATATTTCTGACCTTGGCAACAGTAAGTGTTGCTAGACGACCGAAGACGATTTTAATCGAAAGTTTGATATTTTTAAACATAAATTCAGCAGACGATTTACCATTATAGCTTTATTTGTGTTGTTGACAGTAAATTGAAAAGTTCTTCTCTGTCAAAAAATGGAATTGAATCGTGAACATTTTCGTGCCATTATTTTTCATAACTTTCGACGTGGATTGTCAAGACAAGAGTGCTTCGATGAACTTAATTCTTTATACAGCGATAAAGCGCCATCCTACAGCACTGTAAAAAATTGGTATAACGAATTTAATCATGGTCGATGTTCGATCCAGGACGAATCCCGTGCAGGTCGTCCAAAATCCGTTGTTGTGCCAGAAAATATCAATGCTGTGCGTGAACTGATAAAGCAAGATCGTCATGTGACATACCGTGAGATAGAGGCGTCTTTGGACATTAGTATGACTAGCATCAATAAAATATTGCATGAACATTTGAGTGTAACAAAAATTTGTTCGCGTTGGATCCCGCATAATCTGACAAACGCTCAAAAAAAGGCTCGTGTCGATTGGTGCAAGGAAATGTTGGAAAAATACATTCAAGGTACATCAAAGGCTGTGTATAACATCTACACAGGTGACGAATCATGGATCTATGTATACGAGCCGGAAACAAAACAGCAATCAACTGTATGGGTCTTCCAAGATGAGGCAAAACCAACAAAAGTTGTTCGAGGAAGAAGCACATCGAAACAAATGATTGCCTGTTTCTTCGGCATTAACGGTCATGTGGCAACAGTGGCGTTAGAGCAACGCAGGACGGTCAATTCTGAATGGTACACGACCATTTGTTTGCCAGAAGTCATCGGAGAAATTCGAAAAAAGCAGAAGAACAAGCGAATCATTCTTCATCATGACAATGCGAGCTCTCACACATCGACTCAAACAAAGGCATTTCTGACGGAGCGAAAGATCGAACTGATGGGTCATCCGCCGTACAGTCCTGATTTGGCACCCAATGACTTCTTCTTATTCCCACACATCAAAAATAAATTACGTGGACAACGATTTTCGACCCCGAAGAAGCGGTTGATGCATTCAAAACGCATGTTTTGGAGTTACCTCAATCGGACTGGAAAAAGTGCTTTGAAAATTGGTTCAAACGCATGCAAAAGTGTATTGATCATCATGGAGAATATTTTGAAAAACAATAAAACCAATTTCGATCCTACATATTTGTTTTTTCATTATTAGGCCAGAAATATAAATAGCAACCCTCGTATGCAGAAAAATAGCAAACATTCTCTGCTTTTTCTGTAGATATTAGCGATGCGTCAGGTCAACACGATGCTCACCTGTTGCCCAGGATAAGCCTTTGACTAATTATTGTTGTAGAAACTGTTTGGAGGTATACAGTAAAACAAAAACATTAGTGACGATAAAATCTTATGATTTTATGTCCTTAATCATTGGTGGCTAAGGTTTGAATTTTCATTGGCGTGAAATATAGTTCATTTTCTTAGGAATAGAAGTTGAATATGTAAAATGTCGATAATCACATTATAAGCAAATATTATGATTTATTTGTAATGAGCGCATTTTTTTTTTATATTTCATTTCAAAATTTGAATGTAATGATTAAAATGATTTGTATTATAAAAAATCTTGTTCAAAATTAAAACATGTTTTTAATATTTTCAAGATGAGAAAAGAAGACAATATGCTCTTATATCTTCATGTGCAAAATATTATACGAAGTAAAAGGAATTAGAATAAAAATGTCACATTTTTTCACGGAAAAGGATTAAAGGAGATATATAAAAATGTAAACGATGCAATTTTCTAAGCTAGATTTTGCTTAATGCTTTCTAAAATCTATAGCCACTACACTGGATACTAACTGCGAATAGAAACGTCGAATACTTTATAACAAGGGTTGTGATTTCTCGCTAATTTTTGTGACAGCCATCGTCTTCCATCCCGGTTTTTCATGACCTCAAAGACAGAAAGATACCAGATTAACAAAATATATAATAAATTTCACCGTTATATGTGCTCTAATTAACTTAAATATTAAAAATGGAAATTCAAGGTAAATCTACTATTGTAAATCAATTATTTTTAATTAATATTTTCAATAACCCAAAAGTGAATAGATAAAACGAAATTTTGCTTACCTCATTTTAAGGTTATCAAAATTTCATTTAACTTCTAAATTTTTGCAATGTAATAAATGTGCCCGATGCCAGTTGATAAGAGTCATCAAATGTTTTGAAATTTACAACTGTCAAAACACCGAGTTCCATACCATAGGATATGATCTCACCGAGTTGGTTCTTCTCACATTACAACAAAGGAAAAAACACACAACTATTGAACAAAAATGAGCCATTTTAATATGGTTTCTTGGTAAACCATAATCTAATATTAAGAATGAAAAGGGTGGAAAGCAGACTAACCACTGGCTTACCGTGTTTTGCAACTTAACCACTGGCTTACCGTGTTTTGCAACTTAACCACTGGCTTACCGTGTTTTGCAACTTAACCACTGGCTTACCGTGTTTTGCAACTTAACCACTGGCTTACCGTGTTTTGCAACTTAACCACTGGCTTACCGTGTTTTGCAACTTAACCACTGGCTTACCGTGTTTTGCAACTTAACCACTGGCTTACCGTGTTTTGCAACTTAACCACTGGCTTACCGTGTTTTGCAACTTAACCACTGGCTTACCGTGTTTTGCAACTTAACCACTGGCTTACCGTGTTTTGCAACTTAACCACTGGCTTACCGTGTTTTGCAACTTAACCACAGGCTTACCGTGTTTGCAACTTAACCACTAGTGAAAAATTAGAGATGAATATTAAAATGCTGATTTCTCCATGTTCTGTGTTATGGAGTGGATGATTGGCATTTTTTGGGACGTTCTCTCGTTTGAAACTCGTCCTTAAATTCTGTACAAAATTTTCATTCATGCACTCCAGCATCAATGAAAATTTCGTACAGATTCTAAAGACTCAACTATGTTCAAATAGCTTATAACTGTTTTCGGCTGTTAGAAAATCCACACTATGATATTAAATAAGGTGGTTTGATTAGGCTAAAAAAGCTAAAACGAAATCAATTATCTTACTAACAAAATTTATTACATCAGTTATTTTGCCGGTAATCAACTGTTTATCCTTATTTCTAAGCAGCATGAAGCGAGTTTGTTTTTAACGTTTTAAATCTAGATAATAAAGCTTGTCTTAATTATTTTGGTTGGACATGGGTTTCATCTTATGCCATTCGTAACTGGATAAAAATGAACTGTGAAAATATATATAAAAAAACAAATGTAAATCTTTTGCTCCCTTACTTTTGCACTTAACAGAAAACACAAAACATTTGTTTACTTAATTTTTCAATTAATGGTATGTTACATAATAAGTAAAATACTCAACATTCATTGACCAAAAAAAGAAAGAAAACAGAGTATATCTGTGAAATCCCGTCGACCAGAAAAGTTGGCGCAAATTCCGCTAAACAAATTGTTTCATATTGTTCTTTAGATGATATTAAAAATAAAAAATAAAGTAAAAAAAATAATCTTTTTTAAAAAAAAATGTTGAAATATATTTTAGAACGTACTATTAAAACATTTGTGGCACGGTTTATTTCCAAAAGTAACTAAACATAAACATTAGATTCATTATTTTAACAACCAAAAACTGCTTAAATGGAAAACCTAAAAAGAAAAACATCATTATTGCAGTCAAAACAATCGTATTCAAATATTTAATAGGTAAATCTAAAATGTTTATACCATTCTTTTATGGTGTAAAAACAAAGACCTGAACTCTGGTTTAAGAAAACAGATGTGTGATTAATCAAAGTAACAACTATTTATTTAGTTTATGATTCTCCATTCATACAAAAAAATCGTTTCATTTGGTGATATGATTTTGCTAACAGGATTTTACGCATATATTGAACTTTCATACATGTTGATTAATGATGATACCACAATTCTTAACCAATTAATGATTTTTTTTTATTCTAAATAATTGTACTAAATTCAATATTGTCAACGTGTGTCACTGCACGAATTGAAAATTGTGTTGTTGAAAACCAGATTTTTCATTTGCATTTGCGTGCTGTTGGCAGACAACAAACCCGTCCAATAAATCACTTTTGAAAATGAACTTTTACACCTGTCGTCTTTCGTTCTCAAGCATATGCGAAAGCTGTATTCACATTCTTATAAAATCATAATGGATATATTCGAAATGCAGATACTCGATAAACACAGGAATCAAAAACAGAGCTTTTCGTTTTAAACTTTGTTGAGAATTTATGTTAAAAAATAAAGATTGCATCGGCAAAAATAACTGTAGGTAATAAAGCAACTATGAACATAATAGTTTTATAAAATATACAACATGATGAAGATAACATACATATTAAATATATAAGTTAAATTGTGTCATCAAGATGTACTTTTGTTATGATAATGTTAAAATATTTAAAGTAAATTCTTACTTTACCAATTATATGTATGTATTAAGTGCTATTATGCAAAGTGTACAAACAAAATGTGTTTGTGTGATTAATTGCAAAAAAAAAAAAAAAAATCGAATCATAATTTTTGAGATGTGTATTAAGTATTTCCGATGAATCAATCATCTAATTTTACAGAATAATTTAACTGCTGGTAAATATTAATTTTTAAAAACAAATAATGAAGTTACATCTCATTTCTCTGTTATAGAATATAAAAATTAAAAAAAAAATGATATTGTTCTTCGATAAACAGAAAAAGAATCTGAAAACACTTGCTTTGTCACAGTTTTTAAGAAGCGCCTCAATTTTTCTTCCTTTCTGCAGAAAACAAAACATTATAAAGTATTTTCTTCTCAAGTAACAAATGAGTTATTTACTGAAATAGTGAACAAATTAGATATAAAACTAAAAAAAAATGCTAAAAAATAATGGCTAGCAAATTACAGGCTAATTGAAACACTTTTAGGGAGTACTTTGAGAAGGGGAAACCATCGCTGGGGAAAGAAAGCGGATTTATTTACGTAAAGGTGCTACTCTCTTATGCCTAACAAAAGAAAAACGAAACATTCCTCTTTCGTTACATTTCCTTACTTAAGTTGAGTGGCTTCTCTACTTCCACCTTTGGAAGGTCATTGGAATCAAAATATCTGACATGGGACACTCCTCTTCATTTCCCATCACTTTCTATTTGCAGCAGCCATGTCTTATGAGTAACTTCCTTTTAAGTGTGAATGAAAATAAAAGAATAGATAATGTTATATGCTTCGTAACTGAGGTAAGAATATTACCTGGTAAATACTTAGAAGATAAAAATTTTTTTTTAGTTATATTTATACAGAAATTGTAATAAAATTAAAAAACAGGTTTGGTTTGCAAATTTTATAACACAGTTTTTAATTAATAATGTAAAACTACATTTAAATATGCACTTTCAGACGATTTTTAGAATAATTTTGAAACCATGGTAAGGAAAGCTAGAGTTTTTTTAATTTTTTCTTATTTTATTTAATTTTTTTGAGATTACAGTGTTCAGAAGAAGACGAATTTTATCATCAAATTAAATGATAAAAATAAATGTTATTTACTGATCACTATCATAGTAACTGACTAAAGCGGGTATTAATAGTATTATGACATTGTCTTTTTTAAAAAAAAAAAAAAAAAAAAAAAGATTTAGAAGACCTTGGATCTTTTTCAAATATTCAGAATCTGAATCATAAGATATAACTTAAAGAATTAGATTATAAAACTATAATCTCCAGTTTTAAAAGTACTTATATATTTAAATTTGCATTTCAAATGCATCATCTGTATTGAAAAATAGTTGTGTATATTTTTAATGTTACATTTTTTTCAGTGATGTCACTCGGAGGAAACAGTCAACATTTATATGACCATGGATTCCTTTTTCTTCTGTTTGCATTGATTGTGATTGATGTGGAATGAACTTAAAATTAATTTTTAAAGGAAACATTTAAAATTCTAGTTATATATATATATATATATATATATATATATATATATATATATATATATATATATATATAACCTCAACTTAAATTATTAAAGTAACTTCTCTGTAAATAATTCGGCATCATAAACCGTTTATAATTAAATGCATAAATCAAAAGGGCAGTTCTTGAAATTATACACTTAATTTTGTTTTTCTCAGTTTATTTTATTTTAAAGTTATACTCACACATTGTTAAACATATTCATATAGTTAAGTGTGGAATAATCTATGCAATCATTTATATTTATATCATTTATATATATGGTCGGTGTAAACGTTACACATTTTAAAAGCTTAAGTTTTGTTTCATATATTTCAGATAAATAGTTTGAGAACTATTTTACTGTTATAAAAATGCTTGACAGACATCCTGGTTTTCAGAAAAAATTCCAGTGTGGCTTACTTCACGTCCCAGTAAAAAAAATTGATTTTATAGATGATCCGAAAAGTCTAAAAATAAGTAGCAGTGAAGGATTGTTTATTTATTTCTGTACTGTAAGAATATTATGAAAGAACGAAGAACATCTACAAGAACATGGATGAGAAAATCAATATGGAAGAAGAATTTTATGGCTTTTTATGATGAATATACCTTTCTTACTCGGAAACTTGTAGAAGAATAGTTTTCGAAACGCTGAAGAGTTTTCATGGGTCAATCTGACACAAACACATGTTGTTGATTGGGAAAACACCAAAACTTCTGAAACTATTAATACAATCTTTTTAATGCATCCAATATGAAAACAAACAATGATCAATTGTTTGACGAAGTGACGTATACTAAAGTGTATTTACAGTCAAATTAAGAACTGTAGAAGCAAGAAGTAGAGATATGATTTCTTCAAGTGAAAAAAAATGACTCATTGTATTTGGTCACTTCAAAGATAATCACATAGCATCTTTCAGTGTGATAAAGATCGTTGAATGTGGGTTTTGTTGAGAAATATCTGAGACATCACCACCAGTTTAGAGAGTATTTTCTTTGATCAACTATGCATAGACTAATAATCTATGGTTAAATGAATCAATCTATGGTTAAAAGCTTGATGACATATAAAATAAATATCGGATTAGCTTGGGAAAGCTTCTACAAGATTAAAACTAAAAACTTTCTGAAAATGTACTTGCCAATGAAAAGAGTTGTTGTTGTTTCCAAAACTTTTTTTTCAGAGATCTATAGCGGCTGCTAGATCAGATTTGTGACACCTTGAACCCAAGTGTACTGTATTACCAATTTACAAGTACTTTTCCTGTATTTACATGTACTTTCAATTTATATGTAAATATTGTGTGATCAAATTTTCATTAATTATTTCAAAATGTCTCTTCTTACTTAAGTAATTTATAAACGTTAACATTTCAGAAGGAAATGCCTGTGTGTTTTATAATTATATCCGTGGTTTAGGCTCCTAATCAATAACCATTTATTCATATCATTGGGAATAAACTACCCTTTCAAACACTCTAAAAATTCATTAAGATGGGTACTCTTTAATACCCGTGACTCTGGTTGAAACATTCCAGAAATTTGGCTATTACTAGTTACAACACAACTTAAAAACAGTAAAATAATTGTGTATTTGTTTGTTTAATCCAGACATTTTTTTACAATTGTACTTAAATTACAAGTGCAATCAAATATATTTTTATTTATATGTTTGCAGTTTTTTTTTTTTTTAAATTTTCTTTTTTACGCATTGATCATACAGCATCACATAGTACAGTCACAGGTAAAAAATTCTGAAATTCATTATATATATATATATAGTTTTTAATACCATAAGATGTTGATCTTCTACTGTTTCAAAAGTAAAAGTTCAGCAAGAGAAACCAGTTTACTTTTAATTTTTCATTTGTGAAATTGCCAATTTTACAGATGAGTCATATAGTAATTCCATAAATTTAATTTACTTGCAAACCCTAATTCAACAGAAATTAATAAATCTAGGTAAATCAGCTTACATTTTTGTTTATTTCTGTGAGCCACAAATTACAACAAATACATAAGGTTTTATTACATCAGAAATTCAGTTTCGGTTAGCCGATTACAGAATTATTTGCCAGGTTGTCTACCGCAAACCGATCAATCTCTTTCAAACCGAGAATTAGGTCTTTCGGAAAAGAATAAAATCCACTAAATGGCAGACAACACAAACACCTGTTGCAAATTCTCTCTTGTTATAAGAACTCCTGACATTTGCATAGTAGCTTGCAGATGTTAATGTCATTGTAGAAATAAAAAATTAAAAAGTGTTTCAATTTCTATTAGTATCAACTTGAGTTGTAAGAAAATGTAGAATAGATCTTCTTTAAAAAAAAGCTATTATTTATTCAATAAGTGGTTTACGTTTCAGACGGTCACATATACATTTTCATACATTCGTGCAAAAAATATGGAATGCTTTTTTTGCATTTCAGCAAAAATTTCATTTTTTAATCTTAGAAAAATATAATTCTTAAAACTTAAAAAAGAGAAAGATTCCATTAATTGGAAACCACTCAATAATCATAGTTAACACAAAATTGGATGAATATAAATTTTTTGCAGCATAAATAAATTTTAAATCTTCATATATATTTTGTTCGGAGTTTATACTACTCATATTAAAATAGAGTCTTTTACTATTTTTATAGATTTTTTAAAAATGAAAATAGAAAATGAACATCTGTAATCCTACTAGATATTAAGAATTGTGATTTAATATATATATATATATATATATATATATATATATATATATATATATATATATATATATATATATATATATATATATATATATATATATATATTCTATTGAGCATTAAAAATTAAGCTTATTTTTAAATTGTTAACATAGAAGTATAATTTTTTGATAGTGATCCATTAAATTATCATTCTTTGAAACCATTATACTAGCTATTGAGTCATATTACCTACCTATTAAACAAAAATTGAAATTACCATTAGAATGGTTTGTCGTAGGTTTCCTTGGCTAACAATCAGCACAAGTTTAATTGAAAATACGATTTTTTTTCTAGAAATATACCCATATATCTGTGCCGTTGCAAGTGATTTTGATACCGCGTAATAGATAATTTAATAACGGAGACTGTTGTCAAATATATTTATTGCATACACATTGCCTTCCTGTAAGAGTTTTCATTGATAATATAGCGTGACGAAAAAGAAGAAACCCAGAAAATCCTAAGCACTCACCTCAAAAATGTTCCTAAGGAAAATGAAATGCAACGCATATCTCCGATTGTTCAACAGTTGCTGAAATCAAACTCATAACTTTCCATTCTGAAGATCACAATCTTCCCACGATGCTATTGTGAACTTTTAATAGCAGAGATTTTGTGACATTTTGCTGGTTTTTTTTTTAAAAATATTCCTGGTAAAATGATTTTAATGTTTCTGATTGAATGATAAAATGGTTGGATTTTAATTGCTATCTGGATAAATTAATTTCCCAATTTGATGATATTTGTACTATGCATAATATTGTGATTGTTTTTGAAGCATAAATTTTTTTGTTTTACATCTTCTCTACATATTATTCCTTCCAAATATATTACAATACTTTTTTATTGTGGTGCTGTTCACTACACATTGTTAAAAGAAGCGAAGTATGTATTGATCAATTATCTTTCACCAAAATTGCCTATCATATCAAAATTGTCCAACAGTCTCGTGGTGGATTTATATATAATGAAAGCTTCATTGAAAATAATTCAAAACAAACTCACTGTCGAACTAATTTCTTTTCTGTTGTAAAATGTATTTATTTTTTAGTAAACGAACTTTCGTGGCTTCAATAAATTTATCAGGCATTGACGGCAATAATGGATTTATTTCCTTTTTTTTATTTCCTAATTTTAAAAAATACCAAACTATACAAGTAATGAAAATTCCTTTTATAAATGAGCAATTATATTTTTGGTAATTTATGAAAATAAATAATAATTTCAAATTTAACTTTATTTCATTGAGAAATATTGTATATTCAAATTATAGTATTCATTGAACTTTTTAAAGATAAGAATTAAGAAATTATTTGAAATATTTTGAATTGTGACTTTAATAAAAACTCATTTATTTGGCACATAAACATCACTAAAATATTGGTTCATTTATCAACTATTTTGATTATGCTTCTTTTAATGGCCGAATTTTTGATGATGAAATTTCTTGTTTTGAATAGAAAATTTATCTTAGGGAGATTACGAGTGTCACTCTGAAATTTTTAAGATATCACTAGGTTTTAAAAGTTATACTTACAAAATTTTAGGAGTGTTCAAAGTAGTCTCCTCCAGCATCAATACACTTTTGTAAACGAATTTTTCACAGATTAAATGCTTCAAGCCATTTATTTCTCGGAATAGATGAAAAAAATGTATTTATAGCCACATCAATCTCTTCTGCTGAATGAAAACGACGTCCACGTAAGTTCGTTTTTAGATTAAAGAATAACCAAAAGTCGCACATAGCTAGATCCGGTGAATACGGCGGATGTTCGATCACTTTAATTTGTTTTTGTTTAAGAAACTCGATTGTTAATCCCGTTGTTTGTGAAGATGTGTTGTCATTGTGAATCATTAGTCCCCTAACATTCAATACTAGTAGAATTTCTGGAAAACATTTAGTGGAATACCAGTTTGCTGTAATTGTCTTCTGTCCTTCCAACTGGATGGCTTTGACAAATCAAGGAATTTTCTGAAGAAAACGGCATACATCACTTTTTTCAGTGCGCGTTGTTTTTTCACCATTGTCGGAGTGGGATCATCTTCAAAGACCCATACTTTGCTTTCATGGCGTGTTGGAACGTCAAAAAACGGTATGTACGTTTCATCACCTGTTACAATTTTAAAAATGATGCGGTGGCCACCATCATTTAGCAATTTAAGACTTTCTTTACTGATTCTGACAGGTTCCTCTTTTTGGTTCTCAGTTAGATTATGGAAAACCCAACGGCAAACTACTTTTTTCATATGTAATTCTTCATGAGAATGATTTTGTGTATGGCTGCGGATCCAATATTAAGTTCCTTCTGTATCATTTGATAGGTACAGCGATTATCATCCATTAACATTTTTTGTATGGCAGACACATTATCCGGGATTACTGCCGACGGCGGCCTTTCTGTATGTTCTTCATCCTGAAGAAAATTGCATCCTCTTCTAAATTCTCTAAGCCATGTGAATACAGTTGCACGAGCTGGAGATTCATCACCAAATGCTAATTACAACCGTTGAACACATTCTTCTTGATTTAATCCTGCTTTAAATTCATAGAAAATCATAACGCGAAAATGTTCTCGCGTCAACTCCATTTTCTCTTCTATTTAAAAGTTATTCTACGCTAAACAAGTTGAAGTAAGACAAAAAATCGTCTTCTGTGTTAAAATACTTTATATTTTTAAATTAAACCGTTATTTTTATTTTGTATATTGTCGTCTGTGCGTACCTCAAAAATTTCAGAGTAACTCTCGTATAATATACAAAATGCATCTATTTATGAAAATATATGTTTCTTTATTTATATATTCTGCACAAAAACAATTTTTTCATGCGTATTACAATATAAAATAGCATCAACTAAACAAAAAATCCTCAAACATGTTCTTAATGTTTCCGCTCTATATGCCCAGCCTCAAAACATTTTTTTGTGTGTATTATTTCAATATATTAAAAAATTCGATTCTATACATTATCGTAAGAAGCAGTTCAACGTCTGTAATAAATTTCTAGTAAATGCTTGAAATGTTAACGTATTTTAACCAAAATTGATGAAATGTAACTGTAAAAGTTATTACTTCATTGACTAGGCAATGTTACATATTTTATATATTAAATATAGAAGTCTACAAGCACATTGTTTTAACAGAACTGAGTACTCCTAAACTAACATGATCGATTCTTTTACCTTGGCTAGGATATTTATAGTATGTATCAGGATCCCTTTAAACTAATTACATTCATAAAACATTTTTTGTTATTGTATATATTTATTTTTTTTATTTCTATAACTTTTAACTATACTATATACAATCATTTTTGTTTTTCAATGTTGCTTGGGTTTTAAAAAAATATTAATATTACATGAAATTATATTTTTGGCGCCGCTTGTCCTATTTTTGGACTTCGTGCCATAAAACTCAACCAACCACTTTTAAACTGATTTTGGAGTAATTTAGCACTTGTGTACAAAACAAAAATATTGAATCTATAATTATAAAATCAAACCAAACCAAACTTGAATGTTTGGTTTGAGAAATTTTTGAGTGTAACTTCTATTCGAAGCTAAATTATATTCCATAAATAGTTAAACTATAGTTTAATATTTAAGCGCATGTGTGTGTCCTGAAATCGGAATGAACCATTTCAAATCATGCATTATGAAAATTCTTCAAAAGATGTGGTAATTTTAGTTATTCTATTTTGATACAATATAAAATATTTTTTCGGTTCATTTGTCATCAAGCATCAACTAGGCGAATTTTGTACTTTAACAAATTATTTTGAATTATCTTAACACACAGCAAAAATTAACATGATAGATTTTCTCTTTCAAATAGCATGTGCAAACCGATTTTTAGCCCTTTAGTTTTTTTTATTTTTCTCTCTTGTTTCTCATTTAAACCAATCTTATAGGCTTTCTCAGTAAATAAAATTAACAAAATTAAATTAATACTTTATTTTGTAAAAAAAAAAAAAAAAAATTAATTCCGCTTATTTTGTGAACTTTAAATCATTTACATTGGCATAATTTATCTTTACTGGAAATTAATAACAGCAAATTCTCTCTTATAGAAAATATAAAGAAATAAACTTAGTATTATTTAATAAGAATTCACTTAAAAATTAGAGAGTATTTAATTTCAGTTAAATTCAGAAAATATATATCATTATTATGAATACTTAATATAATACAACTCTTTCAATAAAGATAAATATATAACAGATTTGCTTAACTAATTCAACATTATACTTAACAGTTATTATAAAAAGAAAAACCTTTTCTTATAAAAGGAAAGTATTATAAATTTATTTTCAAAGAATTTGAATCATCAATGTAGAAATTATAAAATAGTTTTCTAAAAATATTACAGTTTCAAATTTCTTTGGTAAAATCTACATTGTGTTTTTCTCAAGTTAAATTTTCAAGATCTCACTAACTGAAATTGGTGTTAAACAATGTTTATTTTTAAATAAAAAACTTCAATTCTTTAATCCTAAATTAGGTTTTAACCGCTTGTGTCAAGCAATAAATTGAAAGGAGAGAAAATAATTATTAAAATGAAATAAACAAAATAAAAATAAAACAATCCATTTGTGTAATCTAACTCCCTTTCTTGTGCGCACAACTTCCGGTTCTGATAAATTTTTCGCATCGAAAATCGCTGAAGTACTCAAAGAAATGAAAAGCTTCCAGAGGTTTCGGTGCGACGGAAGTTTTGAATGGATGATCCTGACGTCACTCGCGATTTTTCCCTGCGCACGTGGTTTCCATAGTAACATTCATTGCGTCACCGATCACAGCGCCTCGCTCATCCATCTGAGTGCTCCGTAGCTGTGCACCCAGCTCTGGAAGATCCTTTCGAACGCGGTACGCCCCGTGTTTCCATCCACATTTCTAACGTTCGACCGTTCTTGCCTTGTGACTCTTAAAAAATCATATTTTTAGTTTTTTGCAAAAAATCATGATTGTCTGTGGTAACGAAACTCGTGGAGATATAGACCTAACGCAGCTGCCTCTTGTGCAGGTAAGACGAAAATGCTTTTAATATTTTTTCTGTGTAGAAAATGTTCTGTATTGTAAATATTTAGTGCCAACATATGGACTTGACTGCAGTGTCCCGGGACGGACCGTACTAGTGGAATATGCTTTGTAATAGTCCAGCTTGTTTACTACTGAAACTGTATGAAATTTATGATAAATGCATTTCATATAAAAATGTACATATCCAATTCAATTTAAATATAATGTATATTATTGAAATTGAAATATTTTTGTATTAACTTTAACAAAATGTACTGTAGAAATAATTGTATAATTTTAATCTACATTTTATATTGAAACTTGTATTTCTGCCCTTGTATGAGTTTTGTGTTTGTAAGGAAATGCTCTTTAATGTTATAATTTTAGCATCTATAATTTTGCTAGTTATTTGATAGTGCAATTATGAAACTTAATGTACTGTGAATTTTTATTTTAACTTCTATTTCAATTTTTAAATGCATTTATTAAAAGACAAATGGCTAAATTATTTTTCCTGGTGGTATGTGTTGTACATGTAGTGATTTTTTTTTCTGCCACCTCGCACTCGGCGACATAATATAAAAATAAATCGTGTCGTTAATGCGGGCGGCGACAGTTTTTCGGGGAATTCCGCGCTCAGATGGATTTTGTAAGAAAAGTTTTTCTCCGCTTCGAAAGAATGCGTCCTCGTTTTGCAATTCCTTTCGAAAGTAATTCGTCCTCTAACAGCATTTAACATAATTCAGGCATCTCTAAGTATTTTGTCGAAATTCGCAACGAACAATATCTAAATATGCTATACAATTCTAACATTCTTTGCAAGATTGTAGAATTAGGAACATAAGGTAGGACATAGCAAAGTCTTTTTTGTTATTTAGGCTTCTAAACAAATTAATGTTATGTAATCGGCGAAGAATAAACAATTTAAAATTTTAAAGTGATTTTGAAGTTACCAGTATTTCTAAAATCTAGTTACGATCTTGTTTAACATAATGCCTTAAACGGTTAAATCTAAAGGCGATGATTTCCAGTAATAATTTCTATATAATAATTAGCTTGTAATAAAAGTAATTAGCTTATTCTAAAAATTAAATTCCAAATAATTGTTTTCATGCTTGTTTTATTTTTAAGATAATGTTAACAGATCTGAACATTTTACTTATGTTATATATTTAAAGAAATTATTATCTAACTTGTGATTAACTGTATAATTCATTGAATTACTAAAAGTTTAAAATAAAAACAGTAACACTTATTGTATTAACTTGTTAATTAGTGTAATTTCTTTTTGAATATAAATACTTAAGCATTTTATTGTATACTGTTTGTTTAAAACAATTTATGTAAGATTATTTGCTGGGAGAGTGTGCAATTGTATTTTCTTATGACTGTTATGACTTGTAAAATTGTAGCTTTGGTCTAGACTCTGCTGCCCAGGAGAGAATATTAGCTTGCCATTGTGTCAATATCTATAAATGATCAGTGAATTTGTTTAAACATTAACATTGACAGTGAGTTGTCGTTTGTATCAAAGGTTTAGGACTGCTTGAATTGACATATTTCATCTCTCGGTATTCACAAATTTATCTTTAAAAGAGTCTTTTTAGGATTATTGGGATTATGTTTGAAATATAGCAGTTTTGATTGGTATAAGAGCAGTTAGTGATGAATGTCAGTATTTTATAAACATACAAGTGAAGCACTCCATTTTTCATTTCGTCAATAATACGTGTGTCGGTTTGATGAATATTTCGAAGTCATTTTTTTAAAAAAATGCAGTCGAATTAGCTCTAGAGTACCAAAACATTTCGATCCAAGCCTTAATCAATCTAACTTATTTTTTTGTAATATATTAAATACATCATGAATTCATGCAAATAGAAATTACTAGATTTAAAAATATTTTATGAATTGAGAGAAAGCTTAATATTCGATTACTATTAGTGAAATGAATTTAAAATTTGAAAAAAGAAATAACGGAGAATGAAATTATGATTTCAAAATTTTAATAACTCATTTTTAACTTTTACCCTTAATTTATTAGGGAATTCAAACGTGTTTGAAGAAAATATTCTTATAAACCAATTTACTAATTACTTCTCTTATGATAGTCCCTTGAAAACCTGTGTTCTGTTCTCAAGGGAAATACATGGATATTGATTGGTATTGCTCTTAGTCTCATCCAAAACTTGACTTTTCCTAGTACTTACTCCAGACTGTCGCCAATGATATCATTTTGTAGCTTTGATGGGACACTCCTGTATAAATTTAAACAAATTCGTGAATTGCGTGCAAAATTATATTTTTTTATTTAAAACCTAAAATTATCTTTCAATTGATTGCAATATGAAATGAAATTTTTTATCAATCGTTCGTGTTCGTATCTCCAAATGTAATTATGTAATCAAAAAATGACGCAATGCTGATAAGTTGCTGCATTTTATCTTTCTGTAGATATAAAGACAGAAAAAAACCTTTACTTCAAATTTAAAAAATTAATTTGAAGCTTGATGCAAATTTGATTTGAGGATATAAATTTTATATTTCCGTAAAAAGGATATTTTTTAACTAGTTTAAATAAAATGTTTTAACATGAAATCCAATAGGTTTTATATACCAATTACTTCCCTTTAACAATAAAATTCTCGAAAATATTTTATTTTTATGATTGAACGATATTAGACGATGTATTACTAATCACATGTGAAATTTTTCCTCGTGTGTTTTTTTCTCTTGTTTAGCAAGTTGCTCAATTTGCCTAATCCTCAAATGTCGGAAGAGTTGCAGTCAAAATCACTATTAAGGGTTAGATATTCATGATTTTATCGTTTTGCTTCTGCCGACGCAAATGAAATGCGAGAGTTTAACAAGCAATATATTTTTCATAAAAAAAATAATTGATTTAAACTATGATAATTTCTACCGTCTGCTATTGTTTGTTATAGTTTGCTATTCTTGAATAAAATGCGTTAAAGACTATCAGCAAATTTTATTGTTCCTTGATTTTAACATGTAAGAAGACAACGCTTCAATAGATTTAAAATAAATTATTGGAATAGTTTAGTTGAGTTTTTTTGAATAAAATGTGTAAAATTATGCATGTAAATAACTAGCATTGTAATTTGATTTATGATAAATCAAATCATGTGTTTTATTACATCATTAATTTGCATTATATTTGGTATATATATATTTTAAAAAGTGTATTATAGCCTAAGTACCTCTGTTTAATCAACAAGCTTTAATTCGTATCATTTTTAATCTCATATTTGAATGATTATTTACTGTAAAAAATGTTAGTTTAGGGATTGCAAATTAAAATTGTCGCAGACACGAATTTGGTAATTTTTTCATATTAAGCTGAACAAAAGTTTGTATTCTGTTCTAATGAATTTGACTAATGCATGTTTTTCCTTGTAAGCAAATTTACTGCATTAAATCAATTTTTTATATAGATTTACATATGAGCGAAACACAGAAATTCGTATTCCTATATTGAGTCATTTTTCAGGAATATTGTCCACATAGTTAGTGAACACTCGAAAATATTAATTTCATTTGAGAGAAAGTAAAAGAAGCTATTATACTTCATATATAAAGAAAATGTAAGTTGAAACGGCCTTTTGGACCAGAAATAATTCTGCGGTTTGAAGTTGATCGCAGTGTCAAAAAGCAGAATCGGATTGAGAGAAAGGATTGGAAGTCAATGTTTATAAAAAACGAAAAATTTGCCATTATTCGTATTTGACAATATGAATCTCAAGACAGAGGATTGTCGAAATTAGTTGCAGCTAAACTTTGCTTTATAATGTATAACTGTAGGGAATAATTTTATATAAACTTTCATTTAAAACATACAGGAATCAATTGATGTTTAAATATCTATACACTAATTTATTTGAATTTCCTGTACATTAATTTGCAATATTGAACAACCAATTTATAAAACACTTGATATAAAGTATTCGTTTCTTCAAAAGTCGTTTAGTCGCAAAGATTAATTTGGAAATAGAAGATCTAAGCTTTTAACTTAAGTTTTTAATTATCACCCATTTATGAGAACACTTGAGTTGAAAGGTGCAGTCGCGAGCGCAATTTGACTTCACTTTAGGTGAAGGGCACGGTGAAGGTTTGTTATCCGCAATTACCCAGTTTCTTTGATACCGTTAACTTTTCCTCCACCTTTTTTTATCGTTTGAAATTCCTGTTGTCTTCAATCCACTTCATGGTGTTCAATTATGTACAACGCAAGACTTTCGATTGAATGTTGCAATAATTCTTCTTCGAATAGGAAATATATAACTTACGTATCCAATAAATCGTATGATAAAATTTTACATGCTTTTAAGTAACTCGAATTTTGTAAAGGAATTTTATGAATGTTTGATTTTTAATGTTGATTTTTATTGCATGGTATTGTTTCAGATGCATTAAAATATATTGCTTATAAAGTCATTTTTTTTTCAATTTAAAAACTTTAATTAAAATAGTTTTTGTTTTATTTTTAAGGTTTTAAAATGCGTTTCCAGAATAAGTTTTTAAATTGAGACTTTAAATTTTTTTAAAAAAATGATCTTTTTTAGAACTGATTGCTGTGGGATATTTTCAGTAAAATTCACCAATAATATTTTAGCAAAATATTTACAAATTGTTTACTGTAGGTGACTAAAATTTTTATATCTGAGACATTGTTTTTACAGATACGAATGTCCACGTATACAGTTCAATTAACTACATCTGAAATATTTAGATGACAGATTAATCTGTTTGCTGCAGTATTAATCACAATATTTATATACATTTGTGGTTTATTCCATATCGCATTTCCGCTTTGTTTTAAAATATAAATATTTCGACCGCTCTTTCAAATGTGTAAACAATTATAAATAAATCTATGCATCCCTAGAATTGGAGCAATTTTTGCCTCTGAAAGCATATTTCCTTCCCAAACCCGTGATGTTTAGAAGTGTTTCGATGTCTAACAATTTACATTAGAAGCGCTGACAACGCCTAACCAGACAGAAAATATTTGGCTGGACAATCGATCCATAAAAATCGCGTCTAGACTGCCTTTGCCCTCGTTTTGAACAATCGCTAGAAATAAAAACACAGTGGGAGAAAAGAGTCAACGTTTTCTGTTATTTAGTAATAGTGCGTATTCCATTGCTTTTAATTTGTATATTTATCAGAAGATGTGCAGGTTGTGGAAAATAAACGAGTGTTGTCCGTGATATCTGTGACGTCAGACACGCTTGACCCCAATGTGTTACGCAATCCGCAACAAACCTCATCAAAGATTTGCTTGAATAAACTCTCAGCAATCTATCAAAGATGTGTTCATTACCATTCCATGAAGGGCACTTTATCTCTATTGTAGCTGTCGAGCTTGCGAAACGTTTTAATATGGATTTTGATTTGCGTATAACTTTATTTGATAATGTATGTGCTAGTGTTTAATCGTGCGAGTTTTTACCGTTATTTCAACATCGTGCATTTGATTACATCCATCTAGGTTGAAGATTCTTCGTTGATGTCGACAATCTACTTCAAAAGTGTGAACTAAGTTCCACAAAAATTTTTATTTTGTATCACGGTTAAATCATTAATATTCAGTTCATAATACACAAAATTTATAGGTTCATAGGTTTGAGTCCTAATTCTGGCACAGATGCTTAATACCGTTTAAAACTTTAAATTGAAGTCAAATTAAACCTCGAGTGGCAAACAAGACTCCAAATACTACAAAGAAACTCGTTTCAGTTCTCGTCAATATTTTGAATAAATTATTAGTTTAGATATAACAGGACAAGATATTAATGTTTATGTTAAAATTTATGTAGTTAATATATAATGTTGGTATCTTAGTGAAACTCGTAACAAGAAACATAATCCTAAAATTTAAACATTAATTTAATTTCGAAGTGGGAGAGTTAATAGATAGGGTGTGTTCTGTATACTTAGACTTAATAAAGTGATATACATTTTATTAATATTAAAAGAATTTAAATCTATAAAATATATCAAACGCGTATTAAAGGAAATTTTATAAGCAATATCAATGCAAATTAATTGTAAAAGGTTTTTTGAGAGTTTTTCGGTATTGTAAGGTTTAATCTCCTTATTCTGTTAATTTTATTCTATATAAGTATTTTAGTTTTATAATATTACTTTTTTTTTCGCTACGCAACACCTTTGAAAAGGAATATTTTGAATTAAATATTTAAAGACTTTGAAATATAATACATTTAGATTATGTAGAAAGATATGCATTGATTATCACTTAAAATTTAAAGTTTAAAATTTATATTTAAAATGGTTGAAGCAATGTGTGAAGTTTACTCTTGAAATGATACTTCATACCCATTACATCTTTATAAAATTTGCAGTTTAAAATCATTTAATATTCGCAGTAAGAGCACTGTTACATAATCCTATACATTTACTTAAAAATAAAAATTTAATATTTATGAAAATTATGGAAACTAGTTAAATGCTTACATTTATTTAAAAAATGCTATGAATTTAAAACATTGCATTTAACAGCAAATATTCACCTGAAGTAATTTATGAGAATAATTTGATTTGTTGAGCGAAAATTATTTTTTCTGTATTTTCTACTAATTAATATCCATGAAATGATTTATAAAAATTTTAAAAATTGTATAATTAGATTAAATAGAATTTCCAGGTTCCTTATAAGTTTACGAATAATTTGTATTTTTAAAATGTAAAAACAAAACTGAACCGTATCTTAAGGAAACACGAATCAAAAAACTGTATTTGATAGTTTTCTATTGTTGGCAGCAAAAGAGCAATGTTTGGCGCTTTTTTTTTTTTTTTTTTTTTTTTTTTGAATGACGAAATTTTACGTAAGTATTTAAAAATCTAATTTTCTGATGAAAATAATTGCAAACATTTTTAATCAGAAAATGTATATAATGCTAACATTTTTCAAATATTTTTCAATTTTCACTTCAGGAAAAAGTAAAGGGGAATCTTTAATGTCGTAAATACTTATATTAAGAACTGATTATATTTTTAATTGAACTAATGAAGTTAGATATTACTAAACTAACGGTCAACAAATCAGCAAAAGTGATCAAAATTTATCAATATGTAATCTGCTATTCATTTTTTATAAATTTATTTATTGTATCAAGTGATTGTTTCTTCCTTAAGAGCTTTTTGTATACAGTTGACTAAAAAAATTTCGTTTGTCAATTTAACCTTCTAAATTTAAAAGTATCTCTAATACCATCAGAAAATGAAAATTCAAAGTGATTGAGAAGATAAATTGTCTCAATAGAATGAACATTCTTTTCTTTGGCTTGATGCCAATATCGACGAATTTCTTAAAGCTTATACAATAGTAATTGAAATATGTTAAAATAATGATTGCATTACTTTTCAATCATTGAACTAAAATTCAAACAATGAATAAGTTGAAATAAATTTGCAAAATGCTATATTTTATGATTAACTGAAAATGACATCTTCATCGATATTTACTGAGCAGTATGTTTAAAATATTTAATTTATAAACACAAACTTTCGTCCTAAACAAGAAAATCAGATTTTGAATTTTTCTTGTAAACATTCAGCAATACATCTTTCTAATTCAATATTGCATTTCTTATTGTAAACTGCATTCTTTGAAAGAACTGATTTTTTACACAGGAAAATCCCAATAAAAACCCACATTCAGCAATTTTTTAATGTCTCATATGAAATGAATTTATCCAATACAATATTTTAATTCCCGTCTTGTGTATTTATGTATCTGAAAATTATAAGTAAATATTAAAGATAAACAGAAGTTTTTCTGTAAACTCAAAAGCGTATGAAGGGATGTATTTTCCAATTGGTTAAAAAATTATGTGCTTAGGAAACTCACACCAATAACTTTCGGCAAAATCTTTATGTATTCCATTTCAGAAATTAATCTTGATTAATGATCGAAGTAAATACTAAATGAAAAGAATCGCTGAGGTGAGCATATGAATTCCAAGAGCTTGAATTTTAACTCACTAAGTGTAACTTGTAAATAATATATATAATAGTATAAATAAAAACTAATTTAACTTTTGGAAAATAAAAATTGAATTAAAGACTGTTAAAAAAATTAGTCAATTATATTTGATACATAATACTTCTAATATATATATATATATATAATATCAATCGTGGCTAAATTGACCATTGCTGTCTTAAGTTAAATTTATTAAAAAGCAATCGCCAAATTTAAGTTGATATTGATGGCGAAATTTAAGTTGCTCATAATCCATTGTAATGAACGATATTTAAAATTATGATTTGCACCATTTGTTTTAAATTTGCGTTTTAACTATGAATCTTTATTGTGATATTTGACATCGATGATTCATTACGCATTTAACTCGAGATGAAAATGAAAAGAATTTTATTCATTTAATATTCAAGGTTTAGTGTGTATTTGAATATCTATTTCTGTTGTCAAAGACTGAATTTTATTTCTTTAAAAGATGAAAATTATGTAGATTTGTGTGTGTGTGTGACATTTTCTCCATCCGATTATTAAAGTTATTAAATACTTTATTCTATTCTTTCATATTAATATTACTCATTACATTCATTATTTATCATAAATTAATATCAATCAGTATACAATATTATATGCATTATTCTAATCTATTTTTCTAATTTCTGCTCATTATTCTAATATTTAATTATTAAAAGTATTAAAGATTTCATTACTCTATTTTATTTTTTGAGAATTAATTTTTCTGCATGAATTATTTTAATTTTGCTATCTAAAAATTTTACTTAATTCTTATAATTTTTCATTTAGCGAAATTTTTTTTCCTTATTTCTTTTGATAAAATCTGAAACTTTTCTAATGTTTAATAATTTCTTTTAAGTTGATGTGTAACTAGAATTTTAATGAAGGATGTTAGAGAAATCAGGTTTGCGGTTTTTTAATTATTAGGAAAAATGAATTGCCTGATGTTATATTTCGCATTTTGAATTTTCCATTAACATTTTTTTAAATGTTTACTGTGCTTTCATTGTTAGGGGTTTAAAAATATCACCAAATTCTTAATATTAGGTTGCTATCGCGCCAAGAATAAGACGAATTCCTATCATTAAGATTGCTCATTAAATTTTGATACTAATGTAGTCCTCCCCTTAGTGGGGGGGGGGTTCCATCATGATCTTTAAAACTCTTACCAAATTCATAGCAAATACGTCTTGTTCGTGGGTTCGAGTCTTGCTTTGAAAATCGTCAAACTAGTATCCGAACGCCGTTCTGGGCTTCGGTTCAACAGATCGTGGATTCGAATATCTTTAGGCATGGATATTTGTAATAATTCAAAATCCATCTTAAATTGTAGCTGACAGGAAAGTCATTGATATCGTAGTGTAGTGGTTATATGTGTAATACAAATGTATTAAATTAAAAAATTAGAAATTCTGTTGGTATAACATGGAAAAACAAATTATAAATGCTTAAAATATATGTAAGATAACTTTAACTTAAATTATAGTAATGAATTATAAATTACGTGGTAGTTGTGGAAGTCTCAAACCGTTGAATCTATAAGCTGAGAAATGTGATTTTCGGGATTAAAAAAAAGTATTTTTTAAAGGCTCCTTGGATGAATGTAGATTAATGTTAAGTTTTCCTGCTTCGTGTCTTTGATAAATTACATTCCTATACAAATCTGTGTTTGCGTCACAATATGCGTTATAGAATACGTCATATGTGTGAAGACTATAATGAATTTAAATTTGAAATTAGCTGATCACGTCCATTAACGTACAAAACAAACCGTAGTCTTAGTTATTTAGAAAGGAAATGAAATGTCCTTCTACCATATAAGACTTGTAGCAGAGGAACTTTGTTTAAATGGCTGAAAAATTGGAAATTGCAACAAAACAAAGTTACAGTTCTTGTGTTTATATGGATGACTACTATGTGGCTAAGCGACTGCCAATAAAATTGCTTCGATATATTGTTAAATCAGTCTCGAAATATTTTATAAGCATTGTGTTGCCCTCTTTTTATCACGAAAAATTGATTATACGATATTTCGAATTTCAAAAATGAACTTAACAAAATTGTAATGTTTGTATTCATGTTTTAAACTTAAGGCAACATAAAATCTAATTATATTGCTTGAATGTTTTCACATCTTATTAAACTAATGCATTGAATATTAGCATTCCAATCACTGGCGCAGCTTGTCCTTATTTGGATCTTGCGCCATAAAATCCAACCAATCAACCAGCCGAAATTAAAGTTTAATTACCAGGGTATTTTTTTTAAAGTTTTATATATAATTAAAATGTTAATATAAATATACATATCATAAAATTCAATTTATATGGATTTTAAAGATTCCCAGTCGGTTAAAGTATTTAATAATTTTTAATTTGGAAGTATTTAGGACATTCTTAGAAGTATTTTCAATCATAAATTTTTATCTGTCTGTATCAACAAAAAAGTTACTAGAATTGAAAATTTCAATTTATTACCAATCAGAATACAACTTGACAAAAGTTAAGTTGGTTTTGAATCTAATTGATGAAACAAGCTTTGATTACGAAATTTATCACCAATATTAATAATTGATATTTCCAAGAAAAAATTCTTTAACCATCTTTTGTACATCTAAAAACTGGACGTTGGTATAAAAGAATGCTGAAGAATTTTTATGGTTGCGGGCTTTTAAAAAAGCGTTAAAATTTAATAAAACCCGATATTTGCATTAACTTTATTTTGAAACAATTATAAAAACGTACTTATTCTAAACTTTATACATAACACCTTTTTCAACTGTATTAACTTCGTATTTCATAGTAATTAATTTGATTCATACTAATTTATACATTAAATGTATATAGTCCTAAAAACTCAAATTTCATTAGTTTCATATCTATTTCAGTGTTCTGAAATTAGACTTGAAACATTGCTCGAAATTTCGTGCGACTGATAAAATTTTATCGCCATTCTACTTATCGGAACGTCCTTGATATCGCAAAGCCGGATTTGGATTATCGTAGAAATGCCCTCCCCTTAAAAAAAAATATTTCAAGTTTTTTTTTCAAAATTTTTCTTTAGACAGACACACAAGTTTTCTCAAGATTCGTGCGCGTGTGACGAGATTATTTGTATTTGTTTCAAGTGGTCGATATCAGATCTTGTGTCAGACTTCATGGCCGTTTACATATGAAAAGATTCTTTACGCATAGGAATTTTCAAATTATATTATTCTTATTTATAAACGTGAACTTAAATTGCTTTTGTGGTGTTTTTAATTTTTAAGGCTGATTGTAAATGATTTTGCTGTTATGCCTTAAAGTAGGATATGAAATGAATGTTTAAAATTTGAAAACAAATTCATATTTTAAATTTCATCAAGTTTGCATAATTAATATATATTTGCATTTTGTGTTCAAAGATTTTAGTAATGCATCAAATTCATTATTTGTATAGATACAATGATAAATTTAATATGCCATTGTAAAGTTAAAATGTCAATCATTTCTGTGTAACTCATAGTTTTTTTTATGCCCTCTAATGAAACAAATTTTCAAATGCAGGAAATATTTTAATTTTCAATTTTATAAAACAAAAACAACTTGTGTACAAGTAGCAGTTAATTAACTTAATGATATTTTTTATTATTAATTTATATGCTTTTTTATTTGTATGAAATGTTCAGACTAGCAAAATATTTCCTCTTTCGAATGCTATTAATATTTATAGGTGGTTGCATTTTACATTTACGCCACACATTTTATCGTATTACTTTAGTCTCTGTTTACAACTAAATTCCATTTCCGGAACAATTTTCTTTTAAACTATTCAGTTTCTCTATTTACGGATTCCGTTTGTCCCTAACGGCGTCTGTCCAGCTTGGCTTATTCGTCAGGATGAGTCAGACAGGAGGAAGGATTCCAATCTCCAGTTGCAGACGACTATCTTTAGTTCTATGGCAAGTAGCCAGAGGGAAGACCTTCTGCCTTCACGTCTTGGTGATCACGAGGTAATAATGGTTTTGTTCACGAGGACAACTCAAGTGTCTTGGCAACTGATTAATGTCTCGCCACCAAAATGATGAAAGCAATTCTCATCTTTTTCTCCTTTATGGTTACCGTTCTTTGAACTTCTTTCAAAAATCAAACTGTCGATTTCAATATTCCAAAGTATCTTCAGGAAGATTATAATAAAATAAAAATTGCGTAATAATCCTCTTCTGGGAAAATAATGCTGATTATTCGCATCGAGAAATACAAGTATTGAATTTACGCGTGAGGAAGTTACACCGTAATAACTCGTAGATTTAATCTTAACTCGTGGATTTTGTATTTTTTTGCATAATTTTCAACTAAATCAGTGTAAGTAAAACTGCTTAATGAGAATTTGTTAAATTTTTTCTGCTATCCTTTGCAAACGCTTAAATGTTAGTATAAACAATAAATTTTACTTTGTATCATAAGTATTCCTTTAAATTGTCATCAACGTATAGAATGTTGTAAAAATTTGTCACCAATATATTAAACATAATATACTGTCAATGAATACTAATGCATTTAAAAAATTAATTTATGAATTTTTATGTCCAATAGTTTAATCTGATTTCAGTATTCTTTAAAAGACTATTAAATTTTATGTGTATAAAAGAAAATTCTAAAACTCAAGTAATCTTGTTTTGAGCATTAGTGACTTTTACAAAGAGTAAATTAACTTAAATATATTTAATCGAAGAACTACTGTAAATTACGCCATTGAAACGTACTGGGCATAAAAGACTAAACTGTTTTCAAAGGTGGGTATTTCCTAATGTAGGCTACAAAATGTTATTTGTGATAAAAAATAAAGTTTTCATACATTTAAGATTTCCTACTTTTAATTGCGATTATCTTAAAAATGTAACTTCCAAACACAGAACATTTTTGCAGTAGGAATATCTTAGATTACATTGTGTTTTGCTTTAAAAAAACTTTAGGTTCGAATGAAATTGCTGCAAATATAAACTATCCAAAAAATTTTAAAACCAGGCTTTTAAAGTACATAAAACTTATTACATTTCTAAAATTTCATATTTTTCAAATTTTGCCACTTTAATGTTGACATAGCACAAAATGTTAAAATCATTTTTAACTGTGAAAAGCCTTGCCGATTGAAACTTAGCCATGAAATGTTCTTCTGTTCAACATGTAAATGGCTTTAGCTAATGTGAAAAAGCTTGTCAAATCTTGGTTTTAGTGCTCCCGTAATTCATGTATTCTAGCGAAATGCCCTTCGTCAAATTTTTGGCTTAGAATCGAACGTGTCGATGCTTTCAGGTTGTTACCCGAAATGGATGTCGTGTGTCCGAACCAATTGGACGATAGTTAAATTGGTTTGTATCATCTTGTAAGTGGCTTAATTTGAACTGCCTTTCTGGAACCAATGGTTTGGTATCCGCGAAACTAATCCTTTACGAACAAAATGTCTCGCAACAATTTTTAGATTTTAATCGAACGAGTCAATGCCATTGCATTTATCATTCAAAATAGATGTGACTTGTGCGAAGCCATTTGACCACATTAAACGGCTTGTGTCAAACCTGCGCATAGCACGAATTTAAAATCTCTTGAGAACTATGATTATGGCGTTCGCTTACCAATCTATTTTCCGGGAACATTTATATAAACAATTTCATTGAACGACATTGAACCGAAGTCCGTGGATTATGTTTGAATGGCTTATATCAATATGTAAATGACTAAATTAACGTAGCTAATTTGAAACAAAAACTGCAAATGTTAAGTATTTTTGAACGAAAAAACTTCACTAAGCACTGTCAATTTATAATCTTTTACTGCAAGGAATTTGTTCGCAAATTTTATAATGGTTATTTTATTCTGATCTGATAGAATTTTAAACTTTCGTTCGGCGCAGTATGTCCTTTTTGAATTTTGCGCCAGAAAAGACACTCACTCACTAAGCACTGTGAGGCATAAACATGCTTAAACTTGATTTTTAGCAAAATATGTTATCTTAGGAGATAAACTTTAAACCTTGAAAACCTAAATTGAAACGTTAAAATATTTTTAAAACTCATAGATGCAACATTTTCCAGTGTTATATAAAAAGAGCTGACATAAAAGAAAATTATTTATATAACAGTATTTCAAAAGAAATTCACATAAAAATTATGAAAAATAAATCTTGTACAATGGAACAAATCAGTATGAAATTTATGATTGCAAGACACCCCGAAATTTAAGATTTTCTGGAAATTTATCACGAAGACACCCTTATTTTATTTATTAAAATCAACTTTAAATATCTTAATTTCTTAAATTTCCTTGCAAACTTGTTAAAGAAATGCCTATTCTAGTTTCTTATTTAATATCTCGCTACGGTAAGCTTAATTTACTAATGCAGTTTTACTTGGAGGCACTTTTCATATCCTCAAATTTGGAAGCGACGAAATCCTAAAACTTAACCTATTACCTCTTGTCGTACACTTGCCATCATAAAATGCATCCATCACTCTCCTATTACTATATCCTATTTATTATGCACAACTGTCTGGCTTTTTGCTTTTGACAGTTTTTATTCAATTCCAATCGTAAGCTTTTAAAATTTAATAGAAATTTACCTTTTTTAGTGTTTTAGTAGAATGAACATTAAATTTTCTCATAAGTGCATTTTTCTAAATTTTGTAAAATATAGTTTTTGTTTTTGAGTTTGTACTAGTTTCTTAAATTAAAGTTTTAACTTTAGTATTAACGTTTAAGAATGTTTTATATACATTTATATAGTATAATAGAGGAAATCGATTTATAAATACAAGTTAAATTTTACACGAGTTTTAAATAAAATCAAAATTTTAGTGTTGGGTTAATATTTAAAGAAAATCATTCAAACATTTATTTTCAATTTTATAAAGATTTTGGTTGGAGAATTTTATTAGATTTAAGAACTGTTGAGAGAGATTTTATTTATATATAAGCGCATACTTAAAATTAAATCCTTGTCGCAATATTTTTAATAAAACTTTATCTGTTCATATGTTCGAGGTGAAAATTTAAAAAGTGAAAAAACCTATCTGTTTTGAAAATTGAAATTCTCTGAAGAGTAATCTTAAACATCATGAATCTCACAATCGAACGTTTGGAGAAAAAAAAAAATTCAAGCCTCTTTTTTTTTTTTTTTTTTGTTGTGTGTGGGTGGAGGTCTTATCAAGTGACATTTTGCTGCATGACCTTTGACTTCGATCGTTTAAGGAAGTTCATGCATTAACTTCCTGTAGTGCTTGTCATTGTAATAAGCGAACTGAACTTCCAATATTAAGTGTATATTAAATTTTCGTGTAATGGCTATGAACTTAGTTTTAATTTCGTGTTAAACAGAAGAACAGACTTGTATGCTTTGACAGTAAATTAATTTTCTATGTCCTAACGGAATTACTGTATCTAAATGTTCTTTTAGAATATAGTATTTAGAAATTTTTTTGTTACTTTCAATCTTTTTTTTAGACTAGTTAATTGCTTTGTCACTTTCCTACAATTTTTCTTAAATATGCTTACGAGTTAATACCTGTTCAGTCTTCCATGTCGTCTGCTAGCTTAAAAATATTTGATCTGCTCTTAATCCTTCTTTGATTACTTCCCGTTGTTGCCATCTCTTGCGAAAAATTTGCGATACCTGCAATTTTACCTTCAATATATATATATATATATATATATATATATATATATATATATATATATATATATATATATATATATATATATATATTGACGTGATATAGCTGCAGTTTTTCAATCGTAAATAACGCGATGTTTTATTTGCAGTAAATTTCGAAAATCCGCTTGTCAAATGGCTATAGAAATTCACACCTGTATTTCGTTGTTTAGAACATCTGCTAGGTTAAGTGACGTCATCTGATTCGTTGAGGTGTAAAAAATTATATTCGTACATTAATAAATAGATCAATAATATTGTTTTTGATCTACGTAGAACGAAGTTAGTAACTTTGTATATTATATGAAATCTTATTGTAAGACTAATTTTCATTTGTTATTGAAAATCTGTTTCAAATTACTGTATTAAATTTTCGCATTTGTTCGGCGCAGCATGTCTTCGTTTGGATTATGTGCCAGGAAAAGACTCTTTAAATTTTCGTGTAAAAGATTTTATTGGATCTAAAATCTTTTACGAATATAAAATTTTTATATAAAATTAACTGTAAATAGTAATTCTAGATGTTTTTCTGAAATGACGATGTTTACCCTCGTGTACAATATTAACATTTGGAAAATTAAGTAGAATAAATATCTCATTATTGTGTGTGGAGCTATATTTGATTTTAATATTTGTTAAAAAATTTTCCTAATCTGAACAACTATATGCTAAAACATGTTAAAAATAGCAATAAGTATGATTCTTATAGTAAGTATAAAATATTCAATTTTTTTTTAATGCATCAATGATGTATGTGAACGAAAGGCAACCAAATCGATCATATTTTAAGAATCTGAAAACTGGCATAAACTTATTCATAATTTTAAAGATGCATTTTTTAACTGAATGTTAACGTTTTCTTGCAAATGAAATAATTTTAATATTCTACATATACCAATGTGTAGTTATTCCGATAAAATTATAAAAAGAAAAATTAATCATCATTATACATTTTAAAAACACTGAGTTAATTTGAAATATGTTTTTACATCACTCATAAAATCATTGATTGATTCTTGTTGGCTACTAATTGATTGATTGATTGATTGACTGATTGATTGATGATTGGCCACAGTTGGCTACTGATTGATTAAAAATCATGAAAGTTCAGTTGAAAAGTAAATGTCACTCCCACTCTGGGTTTATTTGTTGTAGTGGGTTCGGAATCCACTTTAGACACTAGTAGGTTATAGTCTAATTAACTCTCATGTGCAAAAAAAAAGATTATTAAGTGATAAACCATGAAATCGTAATGTACATTTAAAAAATTTACGTGTAATCATATTCCATAAGAAACTGCATCAAAAAATAGAATTATCTAATTCATTAAATGCTGCAAAGATCTTAATTATTTGAAGTTAACAAATAATTTTGACTACAATTTACATATAATATTCCAGTTAATCTTCGCGCTTCATATAAATGGTTTTATGACCTGCTGATTTGAACATTGCCTAGAACTACTCTTTAAAAAATAGAGCTCTGACGTAATAAATCTATTTTTCGCACCGGGAGTCTCCGGCAAAATATTTGAATGGCATCCAAATCCTGTGACATCACTCTCAAATGGTCTACGAATGGGATTTTACGTTAGACTCCACCCCTTCAAGGAAACTCATGGCTGTTTTCTATTCTAACATTTTAGTTTCACATTTGAGTGGCACGTGTTAGGTATGTTAGTCAGATTGACAAAAATCTTCAACTGTTAAAGAACCAAATTCTAAATTTTAACATTTATTTTAAATTATCAAAATATCATTTGATTTCAAATAGCTTACTGACTTTATTAATCAGACTATTCCAATGTATATATAAATTTTGTATTGCTATTTTTAAAATCGCTTATTGTGTAAAATTGTTTGCTTTAAAGAAGTAGTCCTAATTTAGTTAAAATCAAGCATTAATTCAGTCGTTTATTTAGCTCTTTTAATTGATGATTTCGATCACTGTCAAATTTTTAAAACAATTTTTACACATAATATCAAAAAGCCTCCAATCAAGACTAAAGTTTCCATATTAATAAATGAAATTTATTAACATTTTAAAATTTTTGTGAACTAATGGATTTAAGTATTTTCAATTGGAAAAATAAATTACCATTTCATAACCTCAGGCGGGTATTCCTAAAAGCACAAGAACAATTTCTTCATAGCATTTTTGAAGTGCATAGTATTTAAAGTATTTCATAATTTTAAAAATGTTTTTATTTTTCCTTCCAAAATAAATTGAATTTTCAGTTGTTTGAATTTTTAATGGGGAATTGCTAAGATGTACATTAGATTGATCTATTTAAGAATACATTACAGTAAGTTCCTTTTTATAAAAGATAGCTAATTTTATCACACGTTGAATGGTTTGGTATTTTGACTATTAAAAATTTAAAAATTCTGAGTTTTGGAATGCTGTAAACTCATGTCTTCACAACATTGATTATGAAGTTTAAAATGTGGAATTCTGAGAGATTTGTGTATATCAACAGAGAAAATAAAGAAAATGTGCACCAATTATCTTTGATTTGACGAACACTTGTGCAGATCCCTTTTCTCCGCAAACTGGAGGAATTTGCATTTCTTTTCTTCTGATTATTAGCTTCCTACGTCACGATTTTCTCCTCCCTACCCCCGTTTTCCTCTTTTTCGCACGTCACTGGAACTAGTGCCTCTACGCATTCCTACGTCACAGTTTATTTGAGCAGATGCGCTTTGCTCTACAATGAGACTGATGAGAAAAAGTAGCGGGGAAAAATATCCTCTTTTTTTTCTTTTTTACTTTGCTCAGCTGGCGCCCATTGTAATCTCTCAGCCCACGCGTACGGCATTTTGCGCCACTTCTGTCGCTCTTGCTTTCGCCAATGTTCCTAAAATTACAAACGCAAAAAATCAGATTTTAATTTGCATGTCACATTGATCAATTTTGACAGTTTGAGAAACGTCTGGTTTTTGGCATTGTATCGAAAATCGCAAGCTGTTAATGAAGATGGTTATTTCCATTCTTTGCCAGCTCTTTTGTATTCACATCCCATTAACAACGAATTTCTAAATTTTTACGCCAATTAACAGAATAAACCCAATTATTTACGAATTTAATACGCATTAAAATTCGGAAACTTGTTATACTAGAGTTAGGTTATATATTAACATTTTCCAAACCTTCTATAAATGACATTTTCTTTACTCTCCTTTTTAAAACTGATGTAAATGTAAGAGACTTTTCAATAAAATGATGTAAATATCTTAAGTAAAACACTTTGAAGATGATTGCTTCTCTCTCTTACTAGTTACCAAATAATTAGTGGCTATGAATTTTAAGAATAGTTGATTTTAAACTTTCCTGTAATCCCGAATTGGATCTCTGTTGAGTTGGTAAAAATTTGTAGAAAAAAAATCTTCCTGGTCAGTTCTTAGTAATGAATTAACCTCGTTCATTATTAAATATGAATTGAAATACTATTTCAGCTATTAAAGTTCTTAATTATACTAATTTAAGATAAATTTAAAAAATGACTAAAAATATTTGATGATAAAAAAAAAATCTTAAACCGATATAAATTAAATATAATTAGAATATATATTTGACGAAAATAATTAATTTCTTAGAACTTCATAATTTGGTTGTTGTATCCATATTTTTTTTATCTTCGAGTGCAAGTTTCACAAATTCATCAGCGGAGGAATAAAAAGAAATTATATCCAAAATCAAAGTAACTGCGCACTAGCTCTTCCATCAAGTGCTGTTGCTCCCTCAATTTTAACCCTTCATCGATGCGTGGCCGATAATGGCGTCGTTCGGTTGCCTAGCAACCTCTTACGTCATTTGATGCTCTATATATAGTGTGCGCCCTCCTCCGCAATCGATCGCCCCCCTTAGAAAATTCCAGATTATTTTGGACTCTCATTCCACAATTGGACCTTTCAGCATTTCGGACTCTCAAAAACATGCGACATCCGGTAAGTCTATTTTTATAAAATACTTTTTGCTGTGACAACATGTGCCGTGCCTATGTGATGATTTTCAATCGATTTCAGTGAACCATATGTTTCTTCTCGATGTTATTTGTTAATATTGAAACGTAAATACCTTGTGACGTCAGTGTTACTATTGATATTGTTAACTCAATCCACGAAAGGAAGGTAGCTAAAAAGTAGCGTAAAAGTTACCGAACGCGCAGAACATATTGTGATCAGATTACTAAACATAACGCCCTGACATCTGTTTACGCTGTGTTCTAAATTTATGTGAATGTGATCGAAGGTTGTTGACTTTTGTCAGAATTATTTTTTCATATATATGATTCTTTATATTGACGAGTTGTCATTTCTTAACGACGCCCCGGGAAACGGTACGCCCAGTCGATGTGAGCTGTCAGTGTTGATGGATGGTAAAATTACGGTTTTCCAGTGAATCCATGTTTTGAATGTCATTCAGTATATTTGATGTTTTTTTTTATAAATTTGTGATTAACCTTTATTTTGGATAAGATACAACCCATGTCAACAGTAAATGCTGTTTAATAACTATTCTGAGAACACACAATAACTTTCAATAATACAACTTGTCCCGAAATATTGTTTTTTTAATAATTTTAAAGTGAGACTAACGTTAAATAGTATTGGATGGATGATTATGTATAAATATTGTTTGGAGAATATTTTTCTCACTTTCCCTTCAACAGTTTATGTAAATATTAACAATGTAAAATGTGCACGTTTAAGAATAGAATTTAGTAAGTTATACTAAATATCGTCTCATTTGTGAAAATTTCTATTATAAGTAAATTTATTTCATAAATTAATTTTCTGTTGATGAACTATTAGAAACTAAAAAAAAACTAAGAAATATAACCACTGTTTTTAAAAAAAAAAATTCGTTAACGAATTTAATGTTTTTAAATTTAAACACCCATTTAAATTTTCGTATGTTCTGTTTCATGTCTTATAATAGAGAAATCATTTTGAAAATACTTAAAGTCATACAAAAGTTGTAAACTTATTTAAATATTTCAAAGAAAGTAATAAATGGAGAGCTTCCAAAACAACTACAAATTATCTTACGTGCGATTCTATTTCTTTAAATCATAAGTACCCAAAGTGTTGAAATACGTAGTAACTCCACAGGGACGAGTTCAGACGCGTTCTGGGCATAGGTCATTCAGCTATGTACGGAAGCATAGTACGTTTGGAGCGTTCGCTCCAATTTATTGATCATTCGTTTCTCCATTCATGCCTTTTACGTTCTCGCGTGGGTGGGACGGTAAAGGTTGTTTTATCCGCAAAACTTAAACTTTCTTGCGGGGTTGAGATTTAGTTACAAATGGTTGGTTGACCCCTGAACTTTACGTGAGCCGTGCGCATGTGGAAGTGATTTTCCATTCAAAAGTCTCTTCCCTTGGTATTTTGAATAAAAAAACTGTCGATCGTAAAAGTCGAAATGCGTATTTGATTGGAAAAATTTCACATTCCATATTGTTAAAGACATATTTCCAAATGCTATTAAACTTTTGACTTCAGATTTGTAGAATCCATTCCATTTTGGAAAAATACGAATTTTTTTTTCTTGAATACTTTTATACTTTTGTTAAGATTTACAAAATTCAAAACTCCATTTAATTACTAGTAAGTAATTAGATTGAACCATTTGAATTTTTTGATTAACAATTGCAAATAATTATTAGATGGTTAGAGAGCAATATGCATATTTTAATTCTGTTTTAGTTATTTTTTATTTAATATTATATCACTATTCTATCACGTATGCATGTCATTGTGTCAAATTTTGACTTCTTCGTTCATAACAAAACTAAAATTATGCTATTCTTCTCAGGATATCATTTTAATTGCTGATACCACTAAAAATTTAAAATCCAGTGTTTTCCTTATCAAATCACTCGTAACTGGAGGTTTATAGAAAGGTGAATTTAAAAGTGTTGATAAACTAGTTTTTTTCCTTGAACCTTTGATCTCACCTATCAATCTCATCTATCATAACTTTTGGCGTGAAAAAATTGTGTGGTTTCTGTAAATGAGTATAGATTTATCCTCACTTCGTTTTGGAAATTTAGTTGAAAAATTTTTTACTTTCTTTTGCGCATGCTTAGTTGAATATAGTTTGAATCTGATTTTAAATGGTTTTTGAAATCTCTGAGCGCTTGTGAGTTATAAAAGTTTCGTCAAAATTATATATCTCTGAGAATTAAACTTTAATATATAAAATGTGTTTTTGAATATTCTGTAGTTCTCAAATTATTGGGAAAGTTACTCTTTATTAGTAGCAATTATGTTGTAAACATTTATAATATATTTGTAATAATATTTAACTTTAATATTACATAATTCACTTGTTAAAATTTAAATTATTCAAAATTAATCCTCCCGATATTTTAGTGTAAAAGTTTACTAACAATTGACGATTTAGTACTTCAGATGCTATTTAATCGAGGACTTTAAAATTTTGTCAACACAATTAACTAAATTATCGTCTGGAATTTTAACTGGATTTTTCTGGAATTTTAACACAATTTTAACTGGAATAAATTAATAATTGAAAGTTTGCTTATATAACCACAGTTGCTGAAGAATATGGTCTGTTATGTCACCTGTACTAAATAGTTTTATTTAAAGTAAAGATTTTCCGCGCATGTGAAAGTAAATCTTTCAAAATGTTTTTAATTCCCTAACGGATTTACTCATATGTAGATTGGAATGATTACTTTGTTTGACAAATATTGCTAAGTTTGCACTTCCCTCGTATCATTTATTTGAAAAAAAAAATGTAAATTTTATTGCTATCTCCAAGATTAAATAGATAAAATATCTCGAGATGCTAACCTTTACTTTTACGGATTTTTTTTTATATTTGAGTGTATATACATGGATTTTAGGTACATAGTTTAAAATGAAGCAGTGAGTGTGTATATTGCTTTCTTAGTGATGTATAGAATAATTGAAATGAAATATAATTACTTGTTTAACCTTTTTAACTAGTGAATAACATTTTATTAGAAAGATAATTTGATGTAAAGAATTGAATGCTAAATTGTTCTTGAAGCAGTATCTATTATTATGATATAAAATGTGCAACTTTGAACCAATATAATTATAAAAGTTCTGTACGTGCAGTTTCTCTTATGGGTTAAACACTTGAAATGAAATCGTAAAAAATAAGCAATGGATTTAAGTAATTAGTATACATTCGTCTACAATTCGTAAATTTATTTTCAACTAATCTAAATTTTTAAGTTTTCATCTACAGATTTGCAGTAGGTAAAAGTGTTCAACTTTAGAAATGGCTTCAGGATGACTGTGTAATACGAAAATACGTTTTAAAAAACTAATGTTTTCTAAAATGTATCTCGTAACATTTCATGACTATTAACTAGATTAACTATTAATAGCAATTTTATGAAACTTCTGCACAAAATATGAAAAGTCAAATTATAATCCAGATGCTTATGATTGAAAAGCTTAAAAAGAAAATTCCACTTTTATTACCACTTGCGTCAATTTAGTACTTCAGGTGTGTTAACAAATGCAATAATTTTATTTTTTTTTTTTAAATTTCACCTTTGCCATTTTCATTTCTGATCAGTTATCAGAATTTTTTACGCAATATTTTCTTTATCATTTGTCAATTTTTGATAGTGCTATCGTGTTGAAAATAACAGCTGAATTGTAGACGTCACATACTAATTCCAAATGCCCGCTGTCATCTTCAAGGAAAGAAAAGTGCTGTGTCACAAGTGATACTGGTTTTGACTTAGTAATAAAAATATTGTTAAAACTTGACAAGGAGTTGTTTTGGAAAAATTCTTATTGTGAAGATGCATTTCAAGTTTGATAATAAAATTTCTTACTTTTATTTTCATTACTAAAATGCTTTGCCGTATTAAAAATTGCCTCTACTTGTGTGTGCTTGATATTAAAAATTTTTATCTTGGGATATTTACTTTACAACAATGAGATTGGAATTGGAATTTCATTCTTCTGGATTCCACCAAAAGAAAATTTCAGTTATTTTTTGTAAATATTAAAAGCAACTTTTTTTTATAGTTAATTTCGTGTGTGTTAAGATTCTGTATGTTTTTTCTTGCAGTTTATAGTATTTTGAAAGTTCTGGTATATTTTTTCGATAAATTTTGTTAGTCAAATAAAAATAACTGATTTTTCATTTACGAATTTGAGCTAATAATCAAACTATTAAAGTACCCTGAATTTTTTTGATCGTTTATTTTCATGTTACGAACAAAGTTATTCAATTTATTGAACAGATTTCGTGTAGCTAGATTGAAATCATAATTTCAATTATCCAATTATAAACTAGGGGTTGTGTAAAAGTTGGCTAACTTTTTCAAAAAATTGATGTATAAATCAATTACACTGCTTTATTTTTGAATTATTTGTATTAGTTCAATATTTTTATAATATTAACTACTATTCATCTAATATACTTGATTCTGAATAGTTTCGGTTAATTTTACTTAAATTGGCAGGAGAAGAGTTATAATAATTCGCGAAGGTTCGAATTCATCTTCGATGTGAAAATTTATTATAGTTCGAAGTCAACTAAAACTTCCTAAGCCAAATTAGTCCCTAATATTTGCAGTGGTCAGAAAATGATAACACTTATGAAAAAATAAACTAGGACCCCTGCAGTTTAAAGTTGCATGTTTTAATTTCAACATGCACTGTGGAGAGTTATAAGAGAAGTTTATGAAATACAGAATTGTGCGCATCGTGATGTCGGCCGAGTGCTCAAAGTGAGGCACGTCCTTCAACAAAGCAGTCTCAAAAAAGAACCGAGCGTGTGGCCTTCACTGCCGGACTAGAGTTACGGAGCAAGTCGCTGGATCGTAACATTTCAGCAATCGACCACTCTCTCTCTCTCTCGTAATAACCACAGCTAGCGCCTGTCGATTCGGCATTCCAGTCTCGTTTGTTCGTGTCAGACCGGTCGTCGGGAGGGGGCGGAAGAAAGTAGTTCCCCATGGAAATTAGGTCGCGGAGGAAAAGGGCTGCCACCACACTTTGCCGAGGATCGCTCATACCCCATTTTCCTCTTGATATCCCGAGAGTGCAGGAGAAAGTTCTGCCTATCCGGAAGAGCCTGCGGGACTCTGGATTACCAGTAGCAACAGGTGAGAGTTGTTTAAGGATGTTCTGATTAACTTTCGCTCGAAGAAAAACAAAAATCCGCTTTGTTTGCAATTCACGTCCATTTCGATGCGCTTTGTTGTTATAGAAATTTACTGCATCTTTGTATTGATTTTTGTACAGTAGAATTGTTCTTTAATGCGCACGGAATTTGATTGTGCAGATGGTAATAGTTGATGGTTTGTATTTTTTAAGCGTTTAAAACTCTTAAGCAAAGCACTAAGGCTCTAAATCTTGTTAAATTTCTTATAAATTTAAAAAAATAAATAGCTGCTTAATATTTCTGATACAAATGCATTTCTTATATTTTTAATGCTGCATAAATTTTGCTCCTAATGATGTAATTTTCTCCAAAAATGTTTTGATCTTAATGGTACAAATATGAAGTATCGTGATATGAATTATACATCAGGAAAAATTCAAACCTAAGTTTATATATTAGGATAATTGTAACAATTGCAATTAGTTATATGAAGTTACGCGTTTTTAATTAATAAATCTTAATTTTCTTCAGTAAACATTTATGAATATCTAGATCAATCACAAAATCGTTGGTCCTAAGATTATCGTCAGATTTTTGTATGTTATATAACGTCTCAGTTTTGCTATTGCTGGAATAATTTTTGAAATTTTACCTAAAAATTTGAAAATTTATAATATTCTGTATTATAGTGTACATTTGAGATTTTATTGTTGCGGTTAATTTTCCACATGTTTGTTTGAGAACATATATATTTGTATGTGCACATGTAAGTAATTGGCAATGCTTGTAAGCCGTTACCAAGGATTACTCAATAATTCACTTCAAATAAATTTATTTTATGTAATTTGCAACATATCTGGGAACATTTTCATTGCAGTAACATAGTACTTTTTTCATCGATAAGGAAACGCAATTTAAATATTTTGGCCTGTAAAATGCTATTTACTGAACGCCAAAACAAACAAAAAAAAAAAAAATTCCAGTTTTTGCTTAAGTTTTCAATTGTGTTCTGGTTTTTGAGCTTTATGGAACATGCATTTGAGAGTAAAAAACGCCTAACGGGCACTTTTTAAAAAATGTTACCGTAAAGGAAGATGAGAAATTATGCCACCTGAAGTTGTGCCAGAAATGCGGGCGTGATGCTTTTCAATCTTTATTATTGATTCCTCTCTGCGTCTGCTCTACGGAAGTTGTGACATTAATTCCTTTCAAGAGGAAGCGGTCATTGTGCGGAATACCATAATTTAGTTCTTGCCAATATGGATACTTCGATAAACAGTTTTTATTTAAAAAAAAATCGATAGTAATACGAATAGAAGTGGTAAGTTCAATGAACTTTCGAAAATATTTTGTTATTTATGACGAACGTGGGAAAATATTAATATTTTTATATAATTCTTTTTTTTTTCGTCTTGTGTGTTTTTAGGGCTATAAATATTTACTTATTGTTAGAACACACTAGACTTTTATCACAGATATACATTTTTGAAGTATCTTTTATGTGATGAATAGAGTGTATAGAAATTTTTTAAGTTTTAATTTTGAAAGTTGCATATATTATAATCCATTCAGAGCTTGAAAGATATCAAGACAGTTATTAAAACTTTTAGTGTTTCAGTTTTTTTTATTCTAAAAACAATTTCTTTGCTTTGCTACTCATAGCTATAAAAAATCATTTTGGAAAACTACTGAAGGTGTACATTATATTTAATTGGTAAGGCTGCCAAAGCCAGCCTATTATCTAAATTTCAAATTTAAAATTGAATGTTTATATCCAAAAAATTGAATCTTTATTAATAACGCATTAATCTATTTTTAGTTTCGTTAAGTCAATATAAACGGGAAGATTTTTCTGAAAAATATCTCTTTTATTTTTTTTTTTTGCTCAAATGTATTAAGCATTAATGAACTGTAGGAATGTATTAAAATTAATGAATGCTACAATTTACTCAATGTTCTACATCATTTTTATGTATTTTTTATTCATGCATGTGACGAGTTCATTGCTCTATGAATTATTTCAGAATTTGTGTATTCGCTTACTTAGAATAGATACAAGTGTCTGAATAATTATGTTCTATCATTACAAACGTAATTTTTTGTTGTAGTCTGACCAATCGGCAGAGGCAACGCCGGAGCGACTGCGTCAACGTCTGGAAATGGGAGGTAACAAAGAAGGCGGACAGATGGCCGATGGGCAACGATTTGCTGTCCTCAGCTACGAGCAGGTGAGCAAACTGGATGCTGTCATGGAGGAAGTCATGCCCATCCACGGCAGAGGGAACTTCCCCACTTTGGAAGTGAGGCTGAAAGATCTTGTCAAAGTGGTGCGAGCCAAGCTGGAGAGTGAGCAGTCTGTTCAAGTCCGAGACATCAGGCTCAATGGAGGAGCTGCCAGTCATGTGCTTGCTCCGGAAACTTCAACATACAATGATCTCGATCTCATCTTTGCTGTGGATCTGTCAAATCAGCGTAACTTCGACAAAGTCAAAACAGCAGTTCTAGACTCCCTGTTAGATTTCTTACCTGAAGGAGTAGTCAAGAAGCGTATCAGCACTTGCAGTCTTAAAGAAGCTTATGTACACAAAATGGTTAAAGTAAGTATGAAACTTCCATTTTTTTTTTCTCTTAAGATCCTGCCAACACATTTTTTTAGTTACTCGTCTATTACTTTATCAAATACAAAGTGATGCACCTGATTCCCTAAATGTGTATTTAGTGATTCTGTAATGACGATTGAATATCGTTTAAATATGTATTTTAATTAAGTAGAAAAAGTACATTGAATTTATTTCAGCCATACAAACATCACTATCTTAATGACCATGTATAAATTCGTATTCTTAATTTTTTTTTTGACAACTGAAGTTATGAAAGTTCTATGTAAATTTTAAAGTTTCTACAATTTGTCTATTTAATTACCTATCTTAGTTTTAATTACCTTAATGAAACTGAAATGAGTAGTTTCAATGCTTTAGTACATTGAAAATTTTTAAATTTGAACATTACAATTTTTCTAATGGGTATTTAATTCTGTTTCAGGTAACCAATGGTGATAGGTGGAGCTTGATAAGCTTAAGCAATAACAGAGGACGAAACATCGAGCTGAAGTTCGTCGATACAATGCGTCGACAATTCGAATTCAGCGTCGATTCTTTCCAAATCATCCTAGATTCCTTGCTACTCTTTTACGGCTGCTCTCAGATGGCCATGAGCGAGAACTTCTACCCAACTGTAGTTGCGGAATCTGTCTACGGAGACTTCCAAGAGGCTCTCTATCACCTGCACAAGAAACTAATCGCCACTCGAAACCCAGAAGAGATCAGAGGCGGTGGACTTCTGAAATACTGCAACCTCTTAGTGCGAGACTACAAACCTGCAAAGCCAGAGAAAATAAAGCACCTCGAGAGGTACATGTGTTCACGGTTCTTCATCGACTTCGGCGACATAAACCAACAGAGGTCAAAGTTAGAGAGCTATCTGGCCAATCACTTCATGGGTGAAGAACACAACAAATACGAGTATCTCTTGGTTTTACACAGAGTAGTAGATGAAAGCACTGTTTGTCTCATGGGCCATGAGCGTCGGCAGTCGCTGGCTCTGATAGAAGAATTGGCTTGCCGTACCTATTACTTCGAGCATCAAGCGAAAGACTTGTTCCAGCCTCACCCACACATCGTCTTCGGAGGTGGTTTCTTCTTCACACCTTATGCACCTTATCCATGCTCCTGTTCGTGGATGCCTTGCACGTGACCCAGCTCTCATTCACGTCCATCGTGCCAATAAAAATCCAGGATTTATTTTTTAAATCATTTTTAGTTTACCTTTCGCCAAGGAGAGATGCTGAACTTCTCTCTGGCTTGTGTTTATACGTCTTATGTTTATTTTATAAGTTGTATTTAATTTGTATTTTTTCATTGTGCATCGGTCCAGATGATGCCTCATCCTGTGCATTCGGTGGTTTCTCAGAATATATATTACATGCAATGTCGGGCGCTGTGCTTCCCAAAACACTTAACTACAAAAAAATATAAATGCCGCCATGGAGAAGTTTAAATCAAATGGAAAAAGAGCCTGTGATTTATTTTCATGCTAACAGTAGATCTGTCTAAAAAAAATAAAGTGAACGTATTATTACAACTCTCCGTCCTGGCGGTTTTGCGAATGAACTGTAGCCGCGCACAATTATCATCTGTGTAAAATGGGGCAGTGTTTTTGGCCACACCGTTATAAACACTGATGTCTGATAATAATCACCTGTAGACTTGAATAACAAAGTAGTCTGTAACTTCCACTGCCTTTTTCTTCCGATTGGCAAACAATCACACTTTTGAATTACTTTGATTTTTTTCAAAAAGAAATTTTTTCTTGCTAGCGTCTGACATTTATTCTACTATTTGTCTAGTGTCAAACGATTCTTGATGTCTAGTCAATTTCTAGACCCATTATGGCGTGGAATGTCGCGGAGGACCATGCAAGCAAAGCTCATGAGCATACATCAGTTTGACTTAACATGAATTGAAATGTTATAGAATTATTGTATGTTTACCATTGAGTTCGTTTCTCAATTTTGTATCTGTGATTTTGTGTCGGAAAAAAAAAATGAAATTTATATTTTCAGAATACGATTTCTAAAACAAGATTTCGTATTTGGAAGTGCTTTAGTTTTTTTTTTTTTTTTTTTTTTTTTTTCTGTGATTGCCATGTTATTTTTTTAATTTCAATTGGTGCAGGTTCATTTAAAATGTTTGTTTACAAAAAATATAAAAAAAAATATTGTGTTCCTTTTTTTTTTATTGTAAGGCTTTTCGAGACATAGCCCTAATTTATGGCTGTTTTGTTTTTGTGCTTTATTTTTCTTTAAAAAAAATGTATATCTATGATTTTATATTTAACCGTATGCTTTCTTCTTAATTATTTAGAATTCTAAATTTCGTTCAAAATTCACTTTCTGGGCAAAAAGAAGCCCTTTACATTTCTGGAAGCATTCTTTCCCTTAAACAATTATAATTTTATTAGGGGGTGTAATCCCTCCCAAATTTATATTTTCAATTTTCTAATATTTTAATTAACGCTTTCTTCCCTCTACCTTGTGGTTCTGCCAAGCAACGAAACTTTTAATGACTGCGAACACGAAATGCATTAAAGTGAATTGATGCAAATATTTCTTGTTCTCTCACTCAAAAATGTACATTTGAACATTCTTGAGTTCATGGCCAAATCTATTTATTTTTACACTTGAATATTTTTCAATAAGCCTTCCACAGAATATTGGACTTTTTGTCAGTTTTTTTCTTGTCAATATTCTGAGTTACAAATCGTACTCGTGGCTCAAATGGGTTCGATGGAATTTTGCACATTCATCCCATTGGGCTGTTCTCTCATGGAGAGGAATTCTTTTCGAATCTGTTCTCCCTGTAGACGAAAGCAGCGGGTAACAAACGCATGTGATAACTTAAATATGCAAACATTCCTAAATATATGCAAAATGATTCACTTAACCGTTTTCGATGTAAATAATGTTTGTTAAGAGAAGAGTATTATTGAAGTGTTGAGATTATAGAGATAAATAAAGTATTCAAAGATTAAATTTGTTTTGTTTCTTATCTTTTATACATTTAATCTTAAAATGTGCTAATTTAAATATTTTTAAATTATTTGCAGTGATTATTTTGTCTTCTATTTATGCAGAAATTATTTGTTTAAATTACTGAAAAATTGCATGTAACATTTACATATTTAAGCAATATATAAATAAAATATTTTAAAAGTTAAACTTTCTAATTGTACAAACAATCTTAAATGTGTTTAAAAAAGTGTATTTACTTAGTACAAAGTAAGAATTGCATTAAAAAAATTATAAAAATCTTGTATAATTTTATGTAATTATTCATTAATGTTGAGCCAAAAATTATCTGTGTTAGAAAAATATAAAGTTTATATTTTCCTGATAGAACAATATATTACTTCTCAGAATGTTAATTCAGTGACTGTTCAATTTTAAACCAGAAATTTGTGAAATTTGTGAAATAAAACTTAATGTGAACATTAATAAGTGTTATGTGTATTCATATATAGTTTCTCAAATAAAATAATTTTAATGCGACTTTTTAAATATGAAGTCTGTTACATCTAATATTCAATCGTGGAAATCAAATTATTCTTTATTAAATTTGTATTGAATGGTATAAATATAATCGTGTATGTTTCTTGAAATTTGCTGCAATATTTTTGAAACAAAATTTAGAATTATCATTAAATAAATTGAAACTGGGAAAGCAAAACAACTATTTCTTGTATAAATTTTATTGTATTATAATTTAAGCGAGTATGTTAACGATCTAAACTTCCATTGTTGCAACAAAAGAAAAATATAATACTTTTTGAGCCAAATAGTTTAACAGAAAATTTTAGTTTTAACATCATAATTTTTCAAATGATATAAATATAAAAATTGTATTCAAGCGTATTAAATTAAACAAACCACATTAACTGTTTCGAAACAATAAAAAGGAAACTTTCTAAATTAATGTGTGAGATGTTAGAAAAATATTTTATGCTGCTTATATGCATACCTTAACTATGAAATTAATACTACTTAATACTTATGTAGTTACTTATGTAGTCTCTAATAATGAGTGTACCAAACTCTACTTTGAAAACCATATGTTGAAGGCTCCTGAAAAAATCAATAAAATTTAGTGATTCCTAATTTAATGAATGCGCGTATGTTGAGCGTTCACTCGCTGCTAATGTTGCTCATATTTTTGTTTACGATGTGTGGTTAAAATGAACTACTATTAATGATACTAAATAAGCAATATTTTGTTTTAGATACTATGAGCATCTATTTTGTTAAGATGGATTTAGCATTGAGTTGTGGATTTGAATTAGAAGCAAAAAAGTACTGTGTAATTAGTGATTTAAATGCATTTAATTGAAGCTAAGTAAAGTGTTATTAGTTCAAATTAGAACTGTGTGGTAGCATTAAAATGTAATTTTATAATTACCGAAGTTTGAAAAAGTACTTTAAATTATTAAGCAGAGAGTTTCAGAAATAAGCTGCCAGCTTTTCTAATGAGTAAGGTTAATAGTTAGCGATCAACAACTAGTTTGTGGATTCCATTCGAGATGTTCATATTATCTGTTTTAAAAATTTAGATTCCGAAAGATATTTCGGGGGCAAGAAGTAGCTGTTGAAGTAATAACCAATATATTCCTCTGCACAATAATACTGTACTGGAAATTTAATATGGATTTTGTGAATGTTCTTTTTTTAACTTGTCAATTTAAGTATGTATAGAAAAGATCCTAGAGAATAATTATCTATTTGACACTCAATATCAACATAAAGATGTAGAATCAATGCTTTGAAAAATTCAATGTAATTGATTTAAAATACTTCAAAAAGATTAAATTGTTTTTAGCCACATATTAAACTGTTAAATGTTATTTTGTAAGCACAAAAATTGAAATTTAATTTTAGCTTTTTGCATGAGTAAGCTTTACTTTTTTTACATATATATTCAAAATTATTCTAGATTGATATTTTCTTTAAACTAAATTTCTTTTTCACTATGTAGCCATGAATAATTTATGGAAAACTATGTATTCACTTCTGCTTTTATACTGATTTTTCAGTCAGACTGTCAATCTCAAGCTCTTAGGATATGTAAAACAAAAAGTGGTGTGTGTCTAGAAACACTACTAAGCTGCTAAACTATATATATATACAGAGGGTGTTAACACATATTTAGAACTATTTTGATAACGAATTAAAAAAAGTAAATGTTTTAGAATAAAAATTTTGGCAACAGCTTATTTGAAATGAGAAATGTCGTCTGCTACTTTTAAATTTATTCTTCTTTTAAAATGTCGCATATAAACATGCTGTGAACTGAAGGATATGATTTTGCGCTTTCCGAAGATAAATGTCCTTATTCCAGAATTCAAAAACGTTGTGAAATGCATGCTATTAAAATTTCCAAGTGCAAAATAAGCAATATTATTAATCGAACAGGTAAAAACTGTCAATCATTATTTCTACATAAAAAAACTACAAACGAATAATTGTAAAAGGTACTTATATACTGTTTCAAATGTTTCTAAAGTGAAATCGCTGGTAAACAGAAAATCCGCCAACACAGGAATCAATTGCAAAGTCTCTAGATACATCTGTAGCAACAATGAATAAAGTAATAAACCAGTATTTACAACTTAAAAATCATAAAAAACAATGTTCACCAGCTTTTGCCGAGACATGTGGCTCAACGCAAAACATTTTGTAGAATCCTGTATGAAAACCACTTAGTAGGAGATAAATGGAAATAAACTGTGACCCTTGATGAAGCATGGGTTTACCTAAATGACTGTAACAAAGAAAGGTCTTTTTACTATAGAAAATGAAGAGAAAAAAATGTACGAACCCGTTTCCGTCAATGTAAAGAAAGTTTCAGTAAGGGGTTTTTGATTGTCGCGCACGTTTCTTCTACAAAGGGAAATTAAAAATAAGAACAGTTGAAAGAAATATTAAAATCAACTCATTACTATCAGGAGAAGGCTTTACGCCCAATATTTACAAAATAAATTCCACTTCTTTATCCCAATGACTTTCAAAGAGAGAAACTTCATCAAGACAAAGCTATAAGTCATACTTCGAAACCTATCAGTGCATTCCTTGAAAAAATGACAAATACAGGTATTGCATGTATAAATTTTCAACATAGCCCTGCGAAGTCTCCTGACGTTTCACCTATGGACTATTGTACCTTTGGTCTGTTAAAAAAGGCTCTAAACGCAAACCCACCACGATAGATTGACTCTGGAAAGTAGTGGAAGAGGAATGGAAAACAATACCGCTGGAAATATTGCGAAACGCTTTTCTATCCTGAAAATCATGATGCAGAGTTGTAGCCCAGAAAAAAGGCTATCAGATCAAACATTTAAAAAATAATCTTTACATTTTAAATTGTAATTAAACGGCCGAGAAATCGTTCTAGAAATGTGTTAATACCCTCTGTACATGTAAACATTGTGTGTGTGGGTATAGCAGCTGTTTATAATCCAATGCCATACCATTTATGAATTTAATTTTTGTGGCTTATAATTTGTATAGAAAAATAACTTCGCGTAATGCATACACGTCCAAAATGTATAAAACATACAATTCCATATATTTCAGTGTTATAACTCTTAATGAGTTAACTTGTAAAACTGAGTAATATATAAAATATTTGAAGTGCATTAAAATATTCCCGATATCAAGTAAAAAAGACAAAAATTATTTAAATCTAAACGATTTACCACATCCATTCATTTAACTCCGAAATACTAATCCCGAAATAAATTGGAAGGAAGTTTTCAAAGGACAAAAATGTAATGAATTTGAGCTTATATTACTTCGAAATTTCGATTTATCTATGAATGGAATATGTGTTACAAAAAGCAATTTCTTTACTTTTTCGGGATCAATTTTTGTCTTCTATCTCTAACATAACGAATATTATGTTGACTAGTATATTTCTAAGTCTGGAATTTATTATCTTGTTATTTCTTAAAATTTATTGAATTTAGTATCTTGTATTCTATTGATGCGATTTTTTCTCGGAATGCTTATTTTTGCTGACCGAATTTTTAAGGTGGTAGTTTTTTTAATAATTTACATTGAAGTGTGGAGGATAGGAAAAAATTTGGGGAAAATATAATAATTTGTGTAGGTATGTATTTGGTTTTATTAGAGTTCGTCACTCAACGGTCAGTTTTTTACACAAGTGCTAATTAAACCAGAAATTTATTTGAAACTGATTCCAAAATTCTAAAAATATCCAAACCCATGATAGGATGCGAATCCTGGAACTGTTGAGCAGAAAGCAAGACAGCTAACCATTCGCTAACAGCTCAGCTTGTAATATTCCATTTCGAATTATGTAGTTTTTTACTACATCGATTGTCAGTGTTTATGTTTTCGAGGGATTACCAAGAATACAGCTTATACACTGTATCTTTCACATTTGGTAATAGTCCTATACGTTATCCTAATACAGCATAAAAATGAAAGCATAGTTTTCAAGATGTATATTAAAAACACTAATACAAGTAATGTAGGAAGTTTCCAACAAAACATAGCATTATCTTCATATAAAATAATAAAATCCTGTTGTTTCTCTGCTGAAATTTTATCCCGTATGATAAATTTTGTTCACACAAGGAAATGAAACACGCATTAAGATGTTGGCTTGTGACTAATTTAAATTTCTTTCAAAATTTTGATTTCGGTGTTCATTGAATTAAACAATAATTAAAGTCGATTTGAACTTACTCTATAAAGTCACTTATATCCAGTTGTAATTAATTTGAATGATTTTGACACCGCATTGTGGACCACTTAATGGCAGGAGAGAAAACCTGGAATACTCCTAGACACCCACTACGACAGACATGCATGCAAAAGACAGAAGCTTTACCTCCGTGTATTCCGATATTCAATATCGGTTAGAATCGAACCCAAGACCTTTTACTCCGAAGTAATCTCAGACTTTTTGCATACATAAGGTCGTGCTGAGCATTAATTTAAACGATTTACCCCTTTCACAGAAGTCTGCTCGCTTAAAAGATGAAATTGTAATATACTTACTCCTTTTTATAAATTGTTATCTGTGGATAAACATTTGAGGTGGAGAAAAAATGTTTGCGGCATCAGAGAGAGACTATACTATATCTTTCTATATTCCTACATAATTTTTGTTTACAGTTTTTTCTAGTTTTTAAAACAATTCTGTTTATGCTTACTAATGAGAATGTGTTCATGCTTTTCCTAATACGCAAGCGATCGAAAATCCATTGGAAAGTAGATAAATAGAGTGAACTTCAATTTTTAATAACATTGTACGTTATTATAAATTGAAGTTGAGTCTAATTTAGTAATAAAATTTAGTCTACTGTTCCTCACCTCTATTCAATGTTTTTAGCTTTCTTAATTATTGACCAAAGATTTCATTTCGGTGCAAAACGTCTTGTATACACCTCTAAGTATCGTGAAAAATTCTATTTTTTCATAATTTAGGAATTTTTATATACTTTAATTTTCTTCCAAAACATAAATGCGCTTTTTCTTTTGAAAATAGGCCTGCGAAAGTTAGTGAGCTTGGCCAGCTAATTAGACTCTACTGTGGTTTGAACCCAAGCAAAAATGTATTTCCTAATATTACTTTGCGATAAGAATCGCTGAAGTTAACTTTTTCAATTAAACAATTATTTCTTTTGCAGCGTATTTCTATGTAGTAACAAGTTGAATTTCGATTATTTTTATAAATGTCATTCTTTATAAAGGCAATGGTCCAACCTATTACTATATTAGTTTTATCATTCTATATATGCATGTGATTTTTTTTTTTTAAGGATTTTGTAGTTACAAAATTACAAAGGATAAATGATACGAAATGATCTGTTATATAGGGGGGAGGAGGGAATAATAAACAATCATAAAATTGAGTATTATTAAATAGATAAAAATAAATGTATGATCCCATACACTCAAGAATTCAAAATAGCCATGGATTGACATAAAAAGAAAAATGCACACATTTTGAAATACAATTAATATAATAAAACTAAAACAATTTAGATATGAGTGTGCTTTAATTCTTTAAATTATCACATTTAATACTTGAAAAAGCATGCAATGATCGTAGAAATACAAAGAATCAATAATTGATTGCACTTAAATGATGAAATTATCTTATTAGTGAACTAAAAATTTTAATGTGATGTATAACCTCTTGAATAGTTAAGAGTGATCCATGTCAATTTTTCAAGTTTTCGATTGGAGTTCAAGGAACGGTTTTTCACTCTTCTGGAACTGTAATTTACAGTAAGTATAGCTGTGTTATTGTCGCTAAAGAAAGTCATTTGTGAAAATTTCCAAATTACAATTAATCACCTTTAGATCAAGAAATTGAGGTATCTAATCCAGATTACGTTGCATAGAAGATAGACAGAAAGCTGAAAACATATAAGTATTTAAACAATTACAATGCACGGATACTTAAGAGGATTTCCCTTAGATAGAAGATCTTGTTCACGAGTTCATAAATAATATATTATACCTACCATAAAATCATATTAAAATGATTGGTTATAAAGCGCAAAAGTACAGTTTTTATGCCTTACAATCTCACCAGCAGATTTATAGAACATCTATGACTGCAAGTTTGTTTAATATATCGATCTATTTTGATCCACTTATGATGATTCATATAATATCATCCTAAACCCCTTCGTCTACATGGTGATTTTATATAAATGTATCTCGAAAGCCCCATTTCCCTCCATATCAGAATATGGGGGTTAACACAATACGTATTTGAACAGGGATTCGTTATTAAACTTCAAAGCAATTACTCTGCTTCCAATCTTTATTTCAGTAGCTTAACTTCTTCAATTCCCTTGCTGTTAGTGATATCTAAAGTATTCACACCATATGTTAATACACATAAAAACCACTATGGCAAAGTCTGTATCATACTGTAATGGATTATTAATCTTCTTAGTGCCATAAAACATTGTTTCTTTGTTAAATAACAATGCTTATTTATAAATAAGGTTAATTGAAAGTAGATATCTATTATCAGTTGCTGCAGTAGTGCTTGTATGGGTTAACATATTCTCTTTTTAATTGAAATTATTAAATAATTTTCAATAACATTTTCGTTCATTATGTTATTTATGCCCTGATATAAACCTCTGAATAAATAAATCTATGAATTCTTGTGAATTTTGTTATTGTACAAGTTAAAAACTGCTTTCTATAAAAAAAACATAACTAAAAAACAGATGGAAATATAAGCATGAAAATAAATATAACATTTGGCATCATAAACACTAATTTGCAAAATAAGTTTCATTTTTTTTTTTGTGAATGCATTTTAAACTTTGGATATTTTATTTTAGATATTAATAAATAAATCGTTAAAATCTTATTTATGTAAATTTTTGAGTAACGAGAATTATTTTTGTTTTCGGCAAGATGCTTTCAAATAACGCTCCTGTTTAGTTTGGGTTAAAGATTATTGAAATTGCCTACACTAATTTGTTAGGTGACATTTTGTCACAACAAATTATCAGATATTTATTACATTATAAAATGAGAAAGGTTAATCCAACATATTTTACTCCCTTGACTTATTCTGAATTAAAGTGTTGTTTTAACGTTTTCAAATATTCTGAGTATTTAAATCATGGGTTCCCAAATTTTTTTTTTCTCCTGTACCACTTTCAGAGTTTTACTATTTTCGGTAGACCCCCTCCCCTGCTTCTACATTTCTACTGTATTTCCAAAACTCTTTAAAAAATATCACCCTAAATTGGATATGTTAAGAAGTAAAAAAAAGTAGCACATTTTCTTGTGTCCTATTTATTAAAATAATACTTTTGGTTTTACAAAACTATAAACATTTATTATTACAAACAATCAACAATTGACAAAAAATCAACAATAACGAGTATCTATTGTTCTACTCAATTTGTCTTTGAACTGAGTTTCGAATATTTTTGAATACCTACCTAGTGAATGATGTTAACTACCTACGTTGATAGGTAAACTCAAGACAAAATTTTTGTTCTTTATTATGAAAACTAGAAAATTTTTCATGGATCCCCAATTACAACTTGTGAACCCCTGTTTTCCTTTTTCCCTCGTGTGGTCTCTCATGAACCCGTGGGGGTTCACCTGGACCACTTTGGGAACCTATAATTTAAATCATCGATGATTTAAACACCGAGTTCCTGCCATGGACAATCACAATTCTCTAATCAAGTTTTGTTCAGCTTTGTAAAAATTCACAAAATTTAATCAACTTAATCTATATTGAAATTTAATATACCTAAAATATTTCATGATCTGAGCTAAAAGTCAACAAAAAATCATTTTAACTCCTCCTTGATCTTTGTCAAAAGGATCATCGAACAGACAATAATGATATTGTTTGATTTCATAAAAATAAACTCTCATGAGTACTCAGTCATTTTGTATGTTTTTATTAAAAGTATTCTAAATCTCAGCTATAATAGTCAGTTCGACTGCTGATATTTATCTATAATATAGTGTATGGAAATGATATCATCACTTTACATACACCGTTATCACTATTTCATAACTAGCATGCATTTTGTTTAACATGCTGACTATTTGTCTAACATTCTAACTGGTTAACCACTTGTATAATATCTCTGTACTAAAAGCAGCATTTTTGTCATAAAAATATGGTAAATTCCTTTATAGTTTAACTTTTGTTTTGCAGTTGAAGAATCTCAATTTGTAATGAAATTTATTTAAACGTAATTAAAAGCCAAAGCGTCAAAGTAGCTAATAAATGTTAAATATTTTTTAAATGTCATTTTAAATGTTTCATTATTTATCAAAAACGCATGTTTATCTATGTAAACACTATGTACGATTATCAGTTGTAATCTGATATTCTCATTTCTGCTATGTAAAAATGGATATGTCTTCATGGATAAATAAAATATTTTTAAGAAACTAACTGGTAGAAACGTTGACACTTCTCAATGTAATAAGAAATTGAATTCACATTTAACTAAAGTTAGTTCATTGTTCCTGCGCGGAAAGCTAGAAATCTAGGAAAAAATTCAGGTACATCGTGTTGTTGTTACTTATGACACATGGACAAGCCAAGCTCGTTCTGCCGACAGCTATGCGAATTTAAGACAGTAGGGCGCGTATTTCGTTTAACAATAGCAACACGAAGGTAAAAGTACAGCTTGGTTCTAAGTACTCCTCCGACAGATGACGCCACTCCCTCAATTTAGATATTGATCTGGAGGGGGAGGAAAATTTTTCTTCTGATAAGACATGGTAACTGCTCAGCGACCGATGATATAAAATATTTTAATGGCATCATCCCTTGATTATTTCATAAGGCTGGCCAGTAATCTTATATGAAGATTCAAAAGTATATATAACAAAGCACAAAAATATTTGTTGTATTTAACCGAAGTTTCTTTTATTTTTAAAATCGTCAATATTTAAGCAAGAAACTACCATTTTTTTATATAAAGTGTAGAAAATGGGCAAAACATTAACCTGGAGGAATACAATTAAAAAATAATACATTGTTCTGAATCCGGTGCTTATAAAACTACATTTCTCTTGTTTTCAGTAAACAAACAGATAAAAGGATTTCTATGTATTGTGTGTGTATCAATTCATTTTTTATAATACTCTCTATAATTGTGTAAATTTATACTCAGTTACTAACTATAAAATGATTGGCTTAAAATTTAATATCAAAGTTGGGTTTTGAGATGCTCTCATAACATAATGAAATGTATAGAGTTATCCAAAAATCAGTTAATATTTAAAAATCTAATTGGTGAAAAGTCTAAAGATTGAAGGATAAATATTAATACAAATGATAAAAATAATGAGTTTCATTATTATATGAAAAAATGTATAAAAAATGTTTGAAAACAAAAATTGTTTGCGTGTAACTTTTCAAGCAATTCCATCAAGAATTATCACATGAAGTCTGAGTAACAATTACTAAAGTGGACGTGGACGTAGGAGGTGTAGAATGAAAAATATTAGTGGCTGAGCTTGGGATTCTCACAAAATATGCGAATGAGAAATATCTGAGATAAATAGTTATAGGAACTGGTCGTGGAATGATTAAGGATCTACAAATGAGACCACGTGTGTTCTAAAGCGTGTGTTCTAAAGTTATACGTGTGACAAGCCATTCTTATTTAAATTTTCTAAAGCATCATCTGTCAGAATTATTTGGTGATACAGGAACATAGCCTTTTATCTTTGAAAAGGGCTTCCAGAAACTAAAACATAATAGATGTTAGTAAAGAATCCTTTTCGAAAAGGGTTCCAAAACTTTGAGCTGTATTATTATTGACTATGGGATGTCGTATGGCATAGTATAGGAAATCTATATAATACAATTCCTGCACCCCCCATAAGGAGCTAAAATCTTTTTCGAAATTGATGAGATCCTTGTATATCCTTTATTTGCTATTGGAGACTTTTAAGGGAGCAGATCATACTCAACCTGAACCTTGGCCATCTAGGTTTGCCGAATTCAATGCCAATGAGTTTTTTACTACGATTTTTAAATAAAAAATACAGGCATTTTCTATTTATAAACCTGGAACTCATAAATCAATGAAGGCAATTAAAAATCTGGTTGGTTGGGTTTCATGGTGCAAGGTCCAAATATGGACATGCTGCGCCAAAAATAAAGTTTTGGAAATACATATGTTTTTTTTTTTTTTTTTTTTTTTTAAAACCCAAGCAACATTAAAATTTTAAAATACAAAAATTAGTTGTATATATTATTTTAAAATCTATATATAATTATAAAATATAAAACAACATAAATCAAATGTATACGAAATTTTAAAGTGTATAAATAAAAATTATATAAAATTTAAAAAAACTTTTGCTTTCAAATAAGCAAATAGGTTTCTGTGGGGTGGCTCCCCCACCAAATCAGACATAGTTAAAAGGTTTGTTTTGAAAATTTTAAAACAATAGACGTTAAAAATAAAACATGAGATTAAAATATGATAGACAGTGATTGGTTCATCACACGCTTCACACCATGGATTTAGTGTTCACTGAAAAACAAATATCTGTGTGTGAAACGTGTGTGTCAGATACGAAGGCGAGTCAATCTAACATCCATACTTCGTAACGGTAAAACTGATAATAAGGTGAGGGATGAAAATATGGTATGCAACTTGTTGCTGACCTGCAAGTTCTATGATTCTTCCCAGAGAGAATAAAAAATATTTTTATAATACCCTTTTCTCGCGTCAGAGAGTGGTGCCATTAAAAAACTGAGGAGAATGAGCTTTCCCCATGAATTAAATACTTTCGACTTTTAGGCAAGTAAAGCAAATAAGATTTACAAAGGTTTGAGGCTATGAGCTAAAATTTTCATGCAATTTTCCAAATGCATACATATCTAAATTATCCCCATGGGATACCATAGATTTATTTTTTACTTTCGCATATATCTTTGTGAAAAACGTGGGAAGCAGTTTTACTTTTTATTCTTTGTGTTAATTTACTGCACGCGTTTTCCTTTTTGCCTCAGGACATTTATTTTTACACCTGATAAAAGAACAGTGAAAAGGTGGACAGAAAACTGGATTCAAGGTCAAATTGAAATCATAGCTTCGTGAGAGTTTTCTTTTCGGACAGTCAAAATTTCATTGTTGATATTACGAATAAATTACTTACTATCCCTCTAAACAGAACCCCACAGATTTTATTTATTGTAAGCTCATTCAAAAGTTTTTGGAATACACAAAGTACAGATGACTAAAACAAATTTGCGAATGTTGGTACACACATTTTGTTGACTACAATACTTTGAAATTTTCTTATGTCAGACTTTTAGTACATTATTAAACATGAATCACTTTACGAAAATGTTATCTTGTTAGGGTTTAACTTATTTTTCTATGTCAACTCATCACTTTTTTAGTCAACTCATGAGCACAAATTTGGGCCTTTTTCATTATTCGAAACGAAATGACTTCCGTTCATCTTGTCCAAGATATTATCAAAGATGGACGAAAGTTCCCTGAGGGTTTTATGAAGATCTTTTATCTCCTTACGTTTAGAAGATTTTATGAATTTCATACTGTACGCGCACATATTTATATATGTATATTTGAGATATATGGTGAGTTTTGCAGAATCATTCGCAACAAAAATAAAGTAAGGAAAGAATTTTAAAAATCTATTTGTGTAAAGAGAATTTTATTAAGATTTCCATGCCTTATGAATTATTGATTAAACTATGTAAAAAACCATCAGCACTGTCATTAACCAGAAATCAAAGTTAGCTAAAGTTACTTGCAAAAGTTTCTTGCAAAATGTCGAGGTAACTGATATGGAATTTTCTGAGTTTTTTTCTTTTCATACATGAATACGATTTATTATTTGTTAAAATTTTTTCTGGAAGGCAGAAGACATCACATATTTAAATGCCTTATGATGGCTTTCGGTTACTAGATTATATATAAGCAGTGTTAGAGTCATATTTGTCCATTTTCATGTGCTTAATTATATTTCCAACATATGAATATAACTTCTTAGATCTCCTTTTGAGAAAAATTACTTTTAATTATAAGAACATAACATTGTGCACACTGAATAAGTACTGAAAAAATTTTCTTAAGGGCAAATAGGTCTTGTTCGATGCTTCTTTTTCATGAAATTACAAGTCTTGATGAAAAAAATACGAAATCTCTTAAAGTTCAGAATAAATTCAAAATTTGGAGTTTTGAATCTTGTCACTATCAGCGAACTACTGAACTACTTAAAATTTTCTTTAGGAATGTAATAAGTAAAGAATTTTTGTGAAGTGTGATTATATATTTTACGGTTTTTACAAATAAAATTTCATCCATTCAAAATTGCTTTGGAGAATAATAATTTGACTAACTTTTTTTGCTTTTGAAATGCTCAACTGACAGCCGAATGGTTAGTGCTCGGAAACCTCTGATTCAACAGATTGTAGGTTCTAATTTCAGCTTGGTTGCTTATAATGATTCGAAATCTCTTTTAGGACATTATCTAATCAACCCTCGTGGGCAGAAAGAGTGACCAATAAGCGATAAACAAGCCAAATCTTTGATTTTGAAAATTCTTCCACTTTCATTTTAAGGACAGCAAAGAAATCTTTTTAGATTCAAACTCAAAGTCAGAACATCTATTTGATGCTTTTAAAAATTTTGAATTAACGCATTTTAATAGTCAATAATATGCATATTAAATTTTATCCGGGTATATATTTGGTTACAGATTTGTAAACTTCTAGGATATTTACTCCTTTTTGTATAATTAGTTTTGAAAAAAATATATGTGTTTTAACAGAAGAGTATATGTTGCATAACTTCTTTCTTTTCCTTTATTTTAACAATCATTTACATAAATGAAATTAAATTTTTTATGTGTGCGTGTGTGTGTGTGCGTGTGTGTGTGTGTGTGCGTGTGTGTGTGTGCGTGTGTGTGTGTGCGTGTGTGTGTGCGTGTGTGTGTGTGTGCGTGTGTGTGTGCGTGTGTGTGTGTGTGTGTGTGTGTGTGTGTGTGTGTGTGTGCGTGTGTGCGTGTGCGTGTGTGCGTGTGCGTGTGCGTGCGTGTGTGTGTGTGTGTATTTTGATAAAAATTGATCAAAGGATTAAATTTTTTTAAAGTAGAAATTATCGATTAATGTATTCAAAAAGGAATTATTAAATTTATGAATGTGATTCACCGTTTATTGAATCCCTATTGAGGTGTGATTTTTGTAAAATAGATGTTAATAAATTTAAAAAAATATTATTTCTATTGATCGGGATAAAAAAAAAGCAGTACCTTTTCCCAAACGTGTAAAGGCGATACAGCCTAATATTAAAAATAATAAAGATGCACTAGTTTAAAATCATTTTAAATAATAATGCTATCAAATGCTTATCTTTCTCACTCGGAATATTCTCGACTGAGAAAATTCAAAGCAAATTCAAAAGCGTATTAAAGATATGTATGATAATGGTTTAAAAATATATTCACACATTATCAAGAATTTTTTTAAATCCTTCCTCAAGTCAGGATCCCCATACCACAATAGTAATTTCAAATAAAGTCCTGGTTCGATGTCAGCCACTATTGAACAACAGATAGGTGTTATTCTTATGCATTTAGCATTCAAGCTGGTCTAAGTGTTTGCATATTTTGGGTACTCTCTTGCGACACTTTCATATAACCCATAATCTTTGAAAAGTATGAGAATGTAAAAATGTTAAGCAATTTCATAAAATGCTTTCAAATGCCAAACTTTCAGTAGTTAGGCAAATCGCTATGAGATTATAAAATCATATTCATCAAGATTCAACGTAACCCCTAATTGCAAGATGGTGATCTTCGAAAAGGGAAAATTTCCGGTTTCAAACCCATTCACTGTCATATTCATTAAATAAGTTTCCATGTTACTATACTCTAGTACTGAAGCAAAATTTTAGCATTTATAAATAAAAGTGAATATTTAGATTTCAATTTTTTAATAATTTTTATATCTTATAAGATGTAAAATAATAGATTAAATAAATAAATTTTTTGATTCATCATCATTAATTATAGTTTAAAAATTTGCAACATATTATTATTTAATTTTTATAATATTATGTTTATATAAAATTTAACTGTATAAATCAACACATTCTTCCTGTTGGCATTCGTAGTAATTTTCTCCAATATGATTTTAGCAATGGAAAATATATAGAATTATATACATTATTAAATTATATATATATATATATAATAGATATTAAAAACGCTTTACAACAGCCTTAAGCCGTTAGGTTTTTCACAATGCGATGTCAAATAGGAATCACATCATATTTTAATTTTCTTTTCGAAATTGCTAATTAAAAACTATTTCATTGATTTAAAGGGATAAGTAAGAAGAAACACATTATGATGTATATTAATGAATATTATTTGAATTTTTACAGCATTTAATGAAAATACAAATTACATAGTCATCAAAATTATGAAAAACATGCATGAATTGCAAAATCGTGCAAGAAATAGATGTATTCTTCCTTATTATGGTTCCATAGTTGTAATCTAACAAAATTGAGTATTGCAATTGCTTATGAATTCGAAGCTTGTTTTAAACTAATATTACAATAAGCATGATTCTTCAAAATAATGTTAAATGAACAGTGTTATGCAATCATTAGATTTTAAAACAAAGTATCACTTTGAGGAAAAACTATCAAAATGAGATAAACAGAAAAAATAGATAGAAGGCAGATAATTTAAAATCTAAAAATGGATGTTTGATTTTGTAACCTACAATATTTCATTTATTTTTTTTTATCAGAAGGGAAAAAGCATATATTAAATATACTTTAAAATATGAAAATTGACTGTTGGCTTCATGGACCATAACTTTATACAAATATGGAATATTCATCTTATATTTTCCATTTAACAAATTTCAGAACCACACTGCTGGACAGCCAAATTGAAAAACCAAGAAAGACGAGAGATATCATAACAAAATTTCTTTTATAGATAACATGTTGACCAAGTATCAAATGATTAAATTTATGGACTTCTGTGAAGTATAGGTTCCGGCCGAAATCAGTAGCCAGAGTATTGGACATTGGTGGAGATCATCACTGCCACATCCTTTGGCATTGATTCAAAGAGACGTTGGATGTGTTCTTGAGGTACAGCACACCAAGCAGCTTTCGCATGTTGCTAGGAGCAACAACGGACTACATGTTTTCTATCAGCGAAACATCCAGAGAGCGAGCTGGCCAGGGAAGCAATTCAATCTGGCGATTGACGAAGAACCCTTGGACAATGCATGCCAAGTGTGCTCGCGCATTGGCAAGCCATAAAGTTAAGGAAAGACAACTGGTTCCAACACCTTTGAGATGTAGCACTGGCTGTTTAAAGTTCTGGCAAGGCGTACTAGAGGAGTACGAGAGTGGATTGGATTGGATTGGATTGTTTGTCGCTCAACGGTCATTTTTTGCACACGAGGGCTAATTAGACCGGGACCTACGGTTTTAAGTGGATTCCGAACCACTACAAACATCCATGCCCAAGGTGGGATTCGAACCCACGAACTGTTGAACCGAAGGCAAGAGCGCTAACCATTCGGCTGCCAGCTCGGCGAGTACGAGAGTGATTATCGCGTCCTATACCATAATACCCAATGCAGGGCAAGAGTGGCTGTGCATAACGCAGCTCTGTGTTCAGCATTCGTTCTTCACGGTGTTACTTAACTCCAATATGACCATCGTGGTGTTGCAGACAGAAGCGTGACTCGTCAGTAAAGACAATTTCATTCTATTTTGCCATCCACATCCATCTTTAATTGCATCATTGGCGTCTGTGGTTCGGCGTCAAGGGTAGACAGACCATTCTGCTGTAAACGGTGTCGAATAGTACGTGCACACACTGGATAATACGTTACAGACTGAATGTGCTATGCTATGATTCGTGATGTGCGATCCGTCACTGTCATGCGCGCAATTTGCCTGTCATCACTTGAAGTGGTGCACTGAGGTGTATGCATTCGAGCACCTTGATCCATCTTACCTTCTTGCATCCAGTGATCACATTTCCGCATTACAGTTGTTTGGTTTCATCCAACACGACTATCGATTTACCAGAAAGCTAATCCACAATCTCGGTAGGCCACTATCCTTCCTCTGTCGAACTCGGATACTTGATCGAAAAATGGTCACTGTTTTCTTTGAGGCATAATTGATGATTTTTTACTGTTATTTATATTTATTTTTTTATTTAAAATAAAATCACAATAAAGACAAAATTGCTGAAATTGAAATCGTCGAAATCTTCAAGCCTTAAATAGCGCTTTGAAGTGACGCCATAGACACACGTAATATGGGTGTGCGCTGAAATTCTAATCATTTGCATATCTTACTCCAACTAATGCATGCTGTAAATTTCATGCTATTTGCATGTTTCCTTCAGGGCGTTACATTTACGGTGGCCAGCAGTGTATTTAAGAAATAAGGGATTCCTTACTTGAGTTAATAGGAAATGAAAATAAAATTACTGTTTCAATGATTTCCATATCCTTGTCTATTATATTAATGAACTAAATGAATTTTGTCATTATAATTACATGTGCTTTTAACAGCTTCGATATCTCTTTCTTATTTGTTAAATAAACATGATTACTTCATTAAAATATGCAAGAAAAAAGTTATAGTTGATTAATGTTGAAAGCAAATATAACACACAATAGGAAAATTTAGTCTACGTATGTCTAACGGTAGTATCTTCATGCTAGGTAAAATTTTTATATTGATAGTAGAGAAAATATAACCTAATTTATATCATAAAGTATAACAGTTATAATGTTCGCATTACTACGAGCGTATATGTTGAATTCATACACAAGCAGTTATACATCTTTCCCATATTCCATCAATAATATTTAGAATGCTGTTTATAGATAGATTATCCCACACATAACGCTTTCAGAATATTACAAAACCTTGAAATATTCTTGGGAGGCAAATTAAGTAATCTGTTTTATGCTCTCTCCAGTAGCTTAGCAGGTGGTTAGTGCTATTGCCTATGATTCAACAGTTCTTGGGTTCGAATTCCACCATGAACATGGATGTCGGTAATGGTTTTAAATCCATTTTAATTCGTAGATCCCGGTCTAATTATTCCTCGTGTACAAAAATGACCATTGAGTGACAAACAAACAAGATCTCTTCAACAATTAAGCAGACACCAAATGACACCAATATAAACAACCCTTCACTTTCAAAGGATACCCCTTCCAAGAATAGTTTATATTTCCTCTAATTTCTAGTAGGTATTAGAGCCATTTTTCTTAATTAATGAATAGGTATTTTTTTTTCTTTTAGCTTATCTTATTTTCTAAGTGATGGTATTTCTCTCTCTCTCTCTCTCTCATATCACTTTTACGTAATAAAGTTACTACATCTATTTATTAAACAAATTTCGAATTCATTTTCATTAATCAATTTATAATTAAATATGGTACAATATAAGAATGTTTTTAACTACAATCACACACTGATTTACTGCTTACTACTGTAGCTTACTTCGGCTACGAAGCGCAATGTAACGATTACCATCAATAGATTAAACATTCACAATATAACGCTGATAATGAACTATTCATTTTTTGAAATATATGTACACACACACACATATATATAGAGATAAAAATAATAGGTGATATAAAAAACCTAGTTGAAAACAGATGTTTATGAAAATTTTTACAAACTATATTGGGGGGGGGGGATTGTAATTTTATAGTTTTAGCTCCTTATATACTTAAATGAATACGTTAAGAATATTTTAATTAAGCATAGAGAGAGATTTGCCAATGAGTATTTTAGAATTAAATTTTCTTCATATAATACGCACACAATTTAATACGCATTTAATTTTGAAATTTCGTTTCCGAATTACATTTCTTATTCCTTCCATAAATAATTTTAACAACAGAAAGCTATTTAATCCTATTAAGAAGCTATAAAGATGAGTGAATATATAAATCATATAATATGTTTGTAATTGCGAGATCTTCAGGCTTAAAGTCAAATATTAAATACAATTATGTTAGATTAAAAACTTTGTTTGTGTGTTTACTAGAAATGCATTTACGCTGCCTATTTCTAATTGAAAACTTAGTGAGATTCATAATTTCCAGAATAATTGATCTTCTTAACTGTCTATATAGCTCATATCTTAACTTATGATTATTTCTGAATAGGATTTATTTCAAAATATAAGAAAATATTATTTAATCTTTTCTTCTCCTGTCATTTCATAAATAATGGAATAACGAAAGAATTTTTAATGGCCGGTAGAGTTTACACTATAGCAAAATATTGTTTACCAATTTTATATACATATATTTATTTAGCAATCATAAGTTAAATTGGCATCTGATTAAATGAGAAACGTATAATGCAATCATTTAAAAATACAGCTTGAATTTTTATTATTTTTTCTGAATAAAAAATTACTGGTATATTTTCAATGAAATATAAGCAAATCTTATTGCATTTTAGTTTAGGTGACGTGAAATAATATGAGACATTTAGTTTGTTAATGTAAAGGCTTATGTGTGTGTTGAATGTTTTTATCAATAATTTGAAATGTGGCAGTTTTGGAAAATTATGATTGCATTCAGATACCTCATCAAATGAAAAAAGTCTAAAAGCAATTTATTTATTCACGATGCATCGAAAAATGTAAAACTGATCCAATTATTAAATATGAATTGGAGTTTTTTGAACAATAATGAAAATGCCGAATAATTTATTTTGATAATTTTGTAAGGGATTGAAAAATATATCTTGCGAAATTCAAATCTTATTACAACCTACGTTTCGAATAAAATAGGTATAATAACACCATTATTTATTAAACTTACAAATATTTGTCCATTAGTAACCCAATCGTTATTTTCCAGTTCAAAAATATCTGTCAAGAATATGTAAATACTTAATAACCCCCATTAAAAGATGAAATCTTAAACTTTTATAAAGTATTTATTGACAAAATTATATATATATATATATATATATATATATATATATATATATATATATATATATATATATATATAATATATATATATATATATATATATAATATATGTATATATATATATATATTTAGGTAGGTAAGTAAGTAGATAGATACAGATATTGTATTTTGCATTATCAGAAGAATAATTCTAAGATAGGTATAATAAGAAAAATATTTTTCAACTAAGCAATTTTCAACAGTTGAGAAAATGTATTGATTAGGAAATGCAATTTTGTAAGAACACTTTTTTCTAAATGCTGATGTACAACATAACACTTGATGCTGCAAATGATGCAATAATTAAGACTGATCAAAACCAATTGCAACGTACTTATTTGTAACAATTATGAAAATCAAACTGCTTTTACATGTAATGAGTAATTGCTTATTAAAAATTAAAGAATGCTCAATAAAATAAAAATTTCTTATCCATGAATCTTCCTCAAATCAACCCTCAAGCGTAATTTTATTTGGAGTCAATTTCAAAATCAATCCTCTAATGTAACTGTTATTGGGATTTCGGTTAGACTGAAATTATATAAAAATTCATGGTATTCTCTGAGAAACTTCTCTATAGATATTAGTTTTGAGAAAATAAATATTTCTCTCGTATTTAGAGATTGTACTTTTAATTTTGCAGAAGCATTGTATCTTATTTTTCATGTTTAGTGAGTGATATGTTCCATTCATTAATCTAATAGATTAGTCTTTCTCTACCAGGTATCTAAGCATTTAATTATATGATGAATTGGCAGTCTCTAAGTTGTCTCTTTCATTATCACAAAGTAAACTATAGGTGATACCTCCGAGAAAATGGGCAAGAATAAAGGCATTGTATTTAGATGTCTACAATAATTATATAAATGAAATATCAGTAGTCAAATCTGAGCAATTATATTAAACCATGATTGATAAATAAAAAGAAAAAAGAAATCTTTTGAAATTTTTAGAAAAGATCAATAGAGCGTCTTTATCAAGGTAGTTTTAAAAGATATTATAATATTTATGGGCAGATTTTAATAAAGAACTAGCTCAAAATGTTTAAGAACTAAGACTAATTTACATATTCGTTGCGGTTTTTCTGCTTACAGATTTGAGAATCTTGGTCGTTATCTGAATGAATTTTAAAAATTTCTGAATATTCTTGTGAGCAGTTTTTTGAGATTTGATTTAACTTTCACCTAGGTATAATTTTTCATTTTTATATTAAGACAACAGTTACTTAGTCACAGTCTTTATCTTTTTAGTTTAGTGAAACTATTTTAAATCAAAAGGGATAAAGATTAGAAATTGAATTGAAAATAAAATTCTAATTCTACCATAGCTTAATATTTGCAATCTTTAAAATTTTGATTTAGTTCTCGTTAGTTCTAATTAGATTATCAAATGAATATTTCAAAGGAAAAAGGGCATTACACCATGTATATGGCCTTTTTTTAGTTCACATGTGATAAATATGTTTTAATTTATTTTTGGCACAGGTGCCGTTATAATCCACGATTCCGAATTCTAAGTTTGGAAATTTTTTGGCAGATTTTCTTATGTATCTTTCAACCTCGATTTTATTACGTCATACATAGGGAGACCTATAAGAATTATGCAGAAAATTCTATTTTGGTAACCCTAAGAATTTACGTCATCGCGCAAGTCATGATACGACATTTTGGTGATATTTCTTCATCGTCAAAAAATTTAGAATTTGGAATCATTGATTATACGAAACCTGGGAATTATTGTTTATCATAATTATTAAGCTACTTATTTGTAGTTATGTGAAATATAACTTTTTTTGTATATTATTATTTATTAACTCTGTAGCGTCCACAAATGTGCAATCTTATATTTCTTTATAAATAGAGCTATAAAAATGTATCTTGTTTGGTTGTTGTTATCAAGAGCTAGTGATTGTTATGCGCATATTAGATTCAATGTGTTTTCTTATAACATTTTGCCGGGACATAAACATAAATATCCGTAAAGCCTGCCGCTTGTGGAGTGCTGAAAAAATAGCGAAAAACATTTTCTCGCTAATCAAAACGACGTGATATCACGTGATTATGAGATTTGAAAATTGCTATTTCGAATATTTAGTTTAAATATTCCTACGATTTTATAAATTTAAATTATCTCGCATTTGTTTTTATTTGCATTTTTATGCGATTTCAATTCATTTTAAATATATTATAACTTCTAGCATTTTTTATTAGTTACATAATAATACAATTTTAATTTTAATTTCGAATATCATGATTTCGAATTTTTATTTTAACATATCAAATCAATGCAATGTGTTAAAAAGGTAATTTTGTCTAATTAATCAAGATTTAAATTATAAAATATAAAGAAATAAAATGTGAAAAAAGAGAATGCATATTTTTTCATGCATAAATATCATTTTTTTAAAATAATTATTTTCAATGAATTATGTGATACAACTATTTCAATAAATTAGAATTTCACCGGTAGTAACACACGATTTTGATAAAGATTTTTTAAAAAAAGGATTTTTTGCAAGATTGTAAAAGATTTTTTGTAATGCTACTCGGCAAAGGTTAAATTGGACAATACAACTAAATGAGTAATGAGAAAAATGTTTTTAATTTCATTTGGAAAATTCTATACTTTTATTTTCCTTGACGCTTATTTCAAAATCGCAAATACAAAAATCTTAAGTTTTCCAATTTTATTTTATAATTTAGAATTAATTGTTTACATAATAAAATTACTTACTTTACTTCCTTTTCTTGAAATCCTTACATTCTGGTTCATAAATCTTTTAAACGTCTTTTAAGATTTACAAAATTCCTCGTCATTCTTGGAATGACCAGTGGACCTAAGCCACATGTGCAATCCAAGATATGAATCAAATTCCGTATTAGTGTGGTAGAACAGTTCCTCAAATGTCTTTATTGCTGACTATCATTTTAACAGTCATGTAAACCTCTCAACAAAACATGTATCAATCAACCAGTATTTTTATTCACTTTTGCTCTTCTTTCACTACAAATTCATTCATATATCTTCCAAATCAAAATCTCGTTGTTTGTAATACATTATTAAATGACTTACTTTAAATACTACATACTTTAAATGACTCATTTTAAAAAAGATTCTTCCTTTATATTACCACAAACGTCCTTCTTTTACGACAACTCCATTTGAATCCATCCGTAGAATCCTTTCATTCACTCACTTAAAACTGCATACGATTTAGAAATTAAATAAACTTTCATGCACCATTAAGTCATGTCTTTCTAACCTTTAGCATTCCATAACGCGAAAAATTCGGCTATGTATTTGCTCATGGTACTAGACAATCGCTCAATATAAAAAACAAATCACATAAAGAAATGTATTCTTTTAAAAAGAACACAAGTGTGTTTTTTTATTTAAAAACCAAACGATATCGTAAAGTATAAATATTGTATTAATTTTTATTCTAACCAATTGCTTAGAATGAAAATCGTTTGCATTTTTGAAAATAAATAATTTTTTATCTCTTAATTCTAATTAATTAACTTTAAATTATTTGGCTGATAAACATTTTAGAATGCTATTATTTTTTTACTGAAATTTCTAAAAATTATTTAATTTTTCTTTCTCTAAAAATATAGTTTTAATATACTTTGGGGGGAAAATTTTCGTCTGTGGATTACTTTTAAAAATGTTACGAAGTAGCGGTTGCCATAGAGTCACTACCAATTCAAAAATGCAGGCTTAAAAATCTTCATATTTAAAGACCAATGAATAGGCGCTGCAAATTCTTTGTAAAGTAAAACTCCAAGTATTAAAATCAATCGGGATCAGACTTCATTTGGATAATCAAAAATTCGGATTGTTAAATTTTTCAAAAAGAGTTCTTTTTAAATAACTATTGTACCTTGAAAAAGGGTGGAAAACCAAAACTTTTTAAAGAAAAATAAAATTTAATCAATAAAATTAAAAAGCAACACTTTTACATGATGAAGTACTTATAAGAGCTGTTCATTAAAATAGTATATATGTATAAAGCTGCAAATGAAAGTCATTGCTTGTTGAACATCTTGGTCACAGTAAAGTTTTTAACCGTTTTCGGCAGTCAAGTGGCATATCTATTTGTCTGGTAGAATTTGCAAGTGTTTCCATTTGGGCTGATACTCCATCCATTTCAAAGCAATTGCAAAACCGGAATTTGCATCACTAGCTGACAGTCCAGTACCTGCTTCAACTTGGACATTAAGGTCATCTTCCTCGACATTTTCAATTAGTTTGTTATCATTAGCAATTTGAAATGCAGGAACCCACTCGTAGTTCATTCGCCTATATTTTCACACAAACTTCTAAATGTCCAAGAGTTTTTAAAAGAATGTTTCAAAGTTCTTCAAATGATGCCTCTTTTCCCTTCTTATACCTTTCTTTTTCTTGAACTTTTTCCATTTTCTCATTTTCTTTTCATCTTCATTTTTTTTTTTTTTTTTTTTTTTTTGAAAACGATTCGGATAACCAGTGATTCCGATAATTGGAGCTCTAACTGCATTACATAATCCAGTTTGGCTTCGTAATCTACTGATTTGGCTCCGCGTTTCATCCTTGGCGATGGGTTGCGTCCAAATAAGATTCAACTCAAATATCAAGAAAAAATTAATGTTATTGGTAAAGTATGCAGTTGTTTCTCTTCATCTAGTGTTAAAAATGAAATATTATTAACAATTATTGGAACATTTTTCAACTGTTGTTGAATACTAATATCGGAAACCAGTTCCTCCACTTAGATAAGTGGTAATTGTCATGGAAACGAATAATCATCTAATTTGGAAGGATAATTAGAAACATACTCTAGTTACTTGCATTCAGTAATTAGAAGCTATTTTTAATGTCATGCCATTTAAATATTTTTCCAGTTCTAATTACTTGTTGTCAGTTGCTTAAGTATTATAAAATATTTAGATTTTTCAGCAGTATTTTATTTTCATGATTAACTAATAATATGCTTGGACAGACATTTATTTTAAAAATGCATATAAAGCTCTTTAAAGATGTATGAAAAAGTTAATTTTTAAAATACTAATATAGTTTATCTGTCTAAAATAAAAGTCTTTATAATTAAAAGTATGCAAGATATTGTAACGAAATGATTTTGCAAAATAATATAACTAGGTCAGCTAACATAGATAATTAATATTGATGACATATGAATTCACGAATCAGTTAAAAAATTAATAAGAAGGTGCGATTATTTATATTTTCGACAATAATCGAATTTTATAAATCTTCAATATATTCATTTTATTTTTGATTGTTAGAAAGTTTTCAGTAGGGAGTAATTTTCATATCTCCTGTGTTGACTAAATTTAATTAAACAAATTGCAACATATGCCCTTTGTAACATTTGATAAAAAAAAACATTTATACTCTTCTTGCTATATTGACAGATTTATACTATTTTAAACACGCTTTTTTTCATTTTGAAAATTAAATAATATCGTTCATGACTTCCACTTATTGTCACACATATACTTCTGACATATTTTAACAGGAAATAGCTTTACTCGCTCTTAATGAAATTGCATTTTTAGAACTAATGCCCAACATCAATACAGAATAATCTATGAATAGTATGAACAGTCTATAAATTATTATTTGTAGAAAAAAAACGTTATTCTTTCCATAAATCATGCAAGTTACAAATTCGATTAAGTTAACGATTATAATCCAGATTCGATTATTTTAATCCATCAAAAGTAGTTTCTTATAGCTTTTTTTAATTTGAATTTAAAGTTATGTATATTTAACATATTCCAGATTTCTTATTATTTATTATGTAAATTCCAGTTGATTTTTTTTTCAGAGTATACTAAACATTATCAGCTCTGTCGGATCATTTTAGATTTCAGTATTTACATGTGAATTGTTATCTTCATTTCCTTAACTTAAAATTTTAATTAAGTGTCTTCCACAGGCGAGAAATATTTTTTGTTAGCTTGGAGTTAACTAAAAATTTGCTTTTATCCTAAATTTTAATTTTTAGTAGACTGAAGCAACATAGCAAATTTTCAATTTTTCCTATATGTTATGTTAATAATCTAAACCATTAAAATGAGTGCTTTTAATAAATCAAATTTCCCCGTTTTCAGTCTTTCACAGACATATTTTACTCATTTTTAATCTACTCTATTAAATATTTTTAGGAAAAAGTTAAATTAATAATTTAGAAACAAAGTTTTGAGTTTTTTAATAGTGAAAACGAAAAAATATATGTGATTGAATATTTTGTTTCCCAACTCTCTTTACTTTTAAATTTGAATCAGTGTCTTTATTTAAAATACATCTTTTAAAATGACAATGCCATCTGGTATTTATAAAGGTCAAATTTTTTTTCAGACATTTTGTTTTAATTATTTATATGTCACACTCAATTTGTTATCAATAAAAAAAAAATTTTTTTTTGTATTGTAGTGATTTTATTATGATTAATGATCACTGCAAATTAAAGTTTATTAATTTCCTCTTATAAATTGAAAAAAATGATATTTATCACTATTGTTTTGAAAGTTTTTCTTGGTATATAAAAAAATTAATCTTTTATTAGTTAAGTAGTGTTTATAAAATTTAAATGTTTTTATAACATCTTTAAAAATGTGCAATTTTTAGTATCTTTAAATACTACTTGTTTTCATTTTCGTATAATTTAAGATTTTTCAAACTGTTTAACATTAGAATCTCTTGCGAAGGAAAAAAAAATCAAATAAAGTTTTTTAAAGGTTATTGACTCTTTCAAGGAATCTGGTAGAAAAGAATTAGATGATTGTTAAAAAATATTTAATGTATAAAATAAAATAAGAATAAAAATATTGCTTATATAAATTAAAATGGTTGTTACAACAAAATAAGGCAAGTAATTGCAACTGAATAAAAGAAAATTGTAATGAATAAAAATAAAAATAAAAGTATTTGAGTGAAATTGAAACTCAATGAAAACATCAAATACAAAGAAATCTTGCCTATTTTTCATTTAATATCCAATCTTAAAACAATAAGAAGACTTTAAAAACAAAACCAGAATATATCCTGAAAATGGAAGAAATGTAAAATTTGTATTGTAATATTGTTATTCTTATTTACAAATCATTTTCTTGGTTTTTAGTTTATTTTCAAAATATATTCGGAGATCAAAAGAAATTTTTATTTCTTTTGGACTGATTGATTTATTTGCTGTTCGAAAGAATAAATGTAACTTTTTTTTCAAAGGAATTCTTTAAAAATTTAATAATATGAACAATTTTCGAAAATCCTGGAAAAAGTGCAGTATGTTTAAAGGTAAACTATTTCAAAAGTCATTTCAGTGGCAAAATCTGTCGTTCTGTGTGATAATGCTTCATCTCATAAACTAAAATAAATCAAAATAGTTACTGAGAAACAAAAACAATATCATGATTGTCTAGCTTGTTAAATAAATGAATTTTAATCAGGAAGAATATATATATATATATATTTATATATAATATAAAATCACCCTAAGATTTCAAATGAATAAAACACTTACAGAAATGACAGGCAAGTAATAATATGCATTGCAACTAATATTATTTTCAATAGGGACGATACTGTTTAAAACAATACTTAATTTGTTTTAAACAGTATCGTCCCTATTGAAAATAATATTAAAATATAATAATAAACAACAAACAAAAAAAAGAATTTTCGACAGCGTAAAAAAATCTTTTTTTTCTTAATATTAAATAAATTAGGAATATTATTATTAATATAATATTTACAAAATTCAAATAATCATTATTATTTTATGAAATTTATCTTTAAAAAGCGGCTTGATTATATATTGTTTGTTTATTGTCTAAATCAAAATGTGATCAATTCTCTATATTTTCATAAATAGGAAATTTATGAGCAGAAAAATAAGATTTCAATTTAACTCTTCTATATATCAACGGACACTATCAATTAATAATACTTTCATACACATGTTTCAAATTTTTGGCTTAAATATTATCTATATTGCTTTCTACATCCATAAACTGTGGTCAGCGTGTCTGACTGCGGATAGGGTGTACATGGGTTCGAATCTCGGTTCTGGTAAGGATGTACTTTCTCTCTCTGTTTATTCTCTCTTTGTCCTTTCCTTGTATGAATGGGCTATGAATGGTTGCCTACCATATAAACGGGTTCCTATGCCATGTGTGTACTGAGGAAATCAAACCAAAATATGGTTCAATTAGAAAAGTGGAGCAGCGGTTCTCTTAATGCCAGCATAGTTGGCACAAGACAACAACAACAATCATAATATTCAAATTGTAAATCCATTTTCACATATGCAAATGGTGAAAAAAATCAGTTTTAATTCTTGTTGTTCACTTACTACAAGCACCATGGAAACTTTACAAAAAGACCACTAGTCAATGCACGCCATACTAACACTTACTCTAAACAAAAGAAAAAACTGCTAAAATTCGATACAAGACAATTCCATTAAAGGAATTTTTGAAAAAGAGAACCTTCAAAAGGTAATGGCTGTGTAATGAAAACTTCTATAAAATTTTGTTTCAGAAACATACTAAAGTTATTATGCACAAAAGGGTAATGAATGTTATGAGCTTTGCCTGGTTTACTTGAACTTTTACCGGCCCAGACGGAGTTTGTAAGAAAACAATATAAATGATCAGAAACGAGATTGTTCCAATAGTATTACTTCAGATCGCAGCTACAATTGAAAAATTTCATCTTCTGAAACTAATTTAAAGAAATATAAGTTATGTTCAATTTAATTTATCTGTAAACAATTTGTGTGAATTCAAGTAGAATTGGGAAATATTTATTATTTTATTAAATTATTTTGCAATTAAAATAAATATTTTCATAATTATTAAACATTAATCTTTTTTTAATTACCCTTTTAACCATGAAACGAATCAAAATGGAGAGATAAAATAAAAACTCTCAATCTAAATCAAAAATTGGAAACTTGTTTGCTCTTTTACCACAATTTTTATTTTATTACTTTTTCATGAAATATCGGCCTTTAACATTCAAAATTATTTCAAAAGAAATCAATATCAATTGATATTATGAAGTCTGATATAATGTTGATATAAATATTAATAAATAATTTCGGCATCAGGAAAATTAAACATTGGGCAAATTATCTTTTAGAATATATTAACTATTATCTTAAACATACTACTTGAAAGCAGAAAAAGATTATAAAACATATTTACTTGAAGTAAAAATATTTAACCATTTGATTGATCAAAGCATAAGCTGAAATACATACCCATATTTTATATAATCCAAAAATTCACTCAGGAACGACGACGTCAACCATTTGAAAGAATAACTATATTTTTAATCATTCATGTTTTAAATTCGGTTCAATGCACATTCGAAGATGCGGAAGGGCTATTTTTTTCTTTCACCAAACAAAATCTCATTGATATAAGAATGCATCTGTCAAATTTTACATTTTATGGCAAGTTATTCTCACTTTGAAATGTTTTGATACCGCAACCTTGACTTCGCTATGCGTATACAACTTGCCTGGTAAAGCGCTGTATTTTTTCTTGTTTACATATTGTAACTGCATATAAGCATTTTCAATGAAAATTATGTTTTAAATTAAATAAATTTTTAAGATTTAATTGGAAATCTAAAATAATTGTGATTCATTCTCCAAGCTCTTTTGATAATATTTATTAATATTTTCTTCAAGCATTGACTTAATATTAAAAACAATTTACTGAAAATAATATTACTAAAAAAATAGAATACAAAAAATATATATCTAATGAAATCTACAAACAGTTAGCTCTCTGGCCTTCTGTTCAAAAGCTCATGGGTTCGAATCTCATCTTGGGTTTCGAGTAAAATTTAAGAGAGCATGAAAATAGGGAGGTATATTCTTCTATTGAGTTCCCCACCTATAAGACACATTATACAGAAATAAATTTAGTTTGCAATTTCTAAATAAAAAATTTCAATTTAAAGATTACAATGCTATATTTTTAGTCATGTTTTTTAAAGGTACATATGTAACAATAGATTAAATGTTATAATGTAATGCATAACAAACGAGTGATAGAAACTACGTCAAAGACATTTGTCTGAATAAAATTGAATAAAATTATCGTCATTATAATTAATAAAATATTTAATGTGATTCTAATAATTCAATAATAAGTTCTAAATTAGTATATATATATATATATATATATATATATATATATATATATATATATATATATATATATATATATATATATATATATATATATATATGGGCTTTTGAAGTCTAGTTATGGTTATAGTCAACTAAATCTATTTAACAGTGTGTTTAGCTGGCCGTGCCTTGGACTCATTCGGGCTGTCTTGCTTTTGTCTTTGATTACAAATATATTATTTCCTCATTTATTAGAGTACAAAAATTAAAAGATTAAAAGATTCTTATCTAAGTGAGTATTTAATTAAATATATATTATTAAAATTTAAGAAAAAATGAAAAACAAAAATTTATTGAATTATAAACCAATAAAACTAAGTATTTGTTTGTTAAGCGATTTTAAAGTTTCTCGAATGTCTTGAAAAATTTTCATTTCTAGTTAACATTTTACTGTCCTGATCTTCAGTTCGAGAGTTCGTGGGCTCAATTTCTACCTCGACAGCTGATATTTATAATGGTTTGGAATGCACTTTTGACTTCAAGTCACAGTCCAATTAACTCTTGTTTGCAAAAAGTTTTCACATATTGTCAAACAATTAAAATCAAAATTGCATTAGGAAATTTAAAATTTCTCTCTTTTCCTAAGAAATAAGTAAAACTAAATATATTTGTAGCTAAAATAACTGTGGCTTTAAAATAAATTTTAAGGATGAAGTCATAACTTTATCACAAGATTTAACGGTTGACTTCGTGTAAAAATGTACAGAAAAATAAATTTACAACTGAAGTCTTCCATAATCTTTTTTAACATTTTTCTTTCATTAGATGATTTCTAGGAAAAGTTTAACTTTTTTGGAGAAAAGCATTACTACATATGTTACGGCAAATCAAAATTATTTGGATGTCAAAAGATTTCTGATATTAAAGAAAATTTTTTTAATGCTGGTAAGTCACGTATTTATTAACTGTTCATCAGTCAAGAAAATGAAACTATTTATATTGAAAAAAGATAGCTGGAATCGAAAAATACAAACTGAACTTGTTAAAATTATAATAAAACTAAAAGTTAAGATTATTTTTAAATATAGAAATCTATTTACTGATAGATGTTATTTTCACGTTTTACTATATTAATAATTATTAAAATTATCACCACTATAATGTGATCATTAAAAATGATGATAATAAGATAATTTAAAAGTGTCATTATTTTGTAAGAATGACTAATGCACTCGGAAAATGCAGCTTGACTCTCACATAAAAGAATTAATTAACTTTAATTACGGGTTAGAATTTCTCTTGGAAAAATGCCAGAAAAATAGCTTTATTCAGTGGTTGGATAAAGCAAATTTATTATTATCTTTAAATAAAAAAAACATCTTTTTTATAAAAAGAATAAGTATATAAAAAATTATAATAAACATTATGATATGTTAAGTACAATAAATACCTTTTATTATTCAAGCCATAGTAGCTTATTACTGTCTTTGTAATTATTCATATTTATTTAAATAAGTTATTATAATCGAAATTATTTTAGGAATAAATGATAATACACATTTGTGAAGAGTTTCATTAAGACAAACACGTATTATTCGTTATAAGATTTAAATTTTCATCTGGTTGTTTTGCTTGTATATTCAAAGAAATTGGAGAAAATATATCAACGTATTCATCCGTAGTACATAAATGGAAATGAATTCGCAGTAAATATTTTAACGAAAATTCAGAATTAAGCATTTTGTAAGCTTGGGTTATTAATTAATCAGAAATACCTAAGCAAAAGATACTAGAGAAAAGATTTAATTAATTTTGTTCCAAATAATATCATCTAAATAAAGGTTTCTGGCTATCTCTGATTTCATAAGGTACCTATAGAAGTTTCTTTGTTAAATAAAACTTAAATTCAACGATTGTTTTAAATTATTTTATGACTTAATTTGTATGAATATTCATTAAATTTGTAATATAATTTAAAAAACTACAAGACTTAACCTTAATTATATAAAATAAATACTTAAACTTAACTAAAATGGACACGAAAATATCTCCTCTTTTCAGCAATCAGAGAGTTCAACAAAAAAAAATAAAGTTATATAAAAATAAAGATTTTTATTAAAAATATAAATTAAAAATAATTAAAATTAAAAATAAAGATATTATAAAAATAAAGATTTTTATTTAACCTTATTCTAGAAGGATATAAAATAATTTAGATCAAAACGTTTACATAATCAAAACATGTTTTTTGTTGAAAAATTTAAAAATTTTAATATAAAATATGAATATTCTTCATGTATAAGTCCTATTTTAGAATGTTTCGTTCTAGAAAAGTCGAAATATCCTAAAATATCTTTCTTTAAGGGACAGTATTCAAAAAGGAAATTTTCTTCATTATGTGAGAATATTTCTTTTGCTATATAAATGGAAAGAAAAATAGAGCATCACATTAATCTATTAGAGGAAGAGAAGTCAGGAAATAAAATGTCGTATATCACTTAAGATAACTTAAGATGAAAGGTCTTAAATGGTAAACGAGTTTACATGCAATATTTCATTTATATATATATATATATATATATATATATATATATATATATATATATATATATATATATATATATATATATATATATATATATATATATATATATATGTCTCTATGACTTATATGTCCATTAACATTTTATAGTGAATCAAAAAAGTGGTGTAATGTAATTTACTTATTAACTTAGCTTAATTATTGCTTGGAAAATTAATGTTTGTTATCTAGTACAGTAATTAGAAATTCTTTTAAAGAGAGAGAGTGATTTCATATTAAATATGTTTCGTATTTCAGAGGAACAAAAAGTGGTATATATATTATTTACGTTTATTATTTGGCAATATTAATATATAAAAAATGTTTCATCACGCTCTAATTAGACTGATATTAACATATTCATATCGATGAGTGTTAGCAAAGGATATTTATGGTATTAGTCCCCTTGAACATAAAAAATAGAAAAAATATCATAGAAAATGCATATATATATATATATATATATATATATATATATATATATATATATATATATATATATATATATATATATATATATATATATATATATATATATATATATATATATATACATATATATATATATATATTTCAAAGTTTCATACAAAAATTTTAAGCACAGTTCAAGATAAATAAATCTCGACCAAAATTTAGAAAATTCTTGGCAACGTCCTTTTTAATACGCATTTAAATGTTCAACTTTATAAATTAATGATCAAGTTTATTGGGTAAAACAATCCTATTTTGTTTTAAAATATCGGGAAAAAACAAATAAAAATAATTACAGTTTGTTTTTTTATTGCTTACGGAAACCAAATTTCTTTGTTAAAATACAGTGATATATACACCGTATAGTATTATAAATGAAAAAAATTATAATTTTTCATTTAATTTGGTTTTGCATCTAATCAACAATTTCTATGACAATATATATTACGGTATAGACAGAGTATGTTAAATTGAATTTTCACTTTTAATAATCTTTTTCATAAAATCCAAATTGAGCAGGAATTTATAAAAAATAAGAAATGAAATACGGAAATCGTAGGGTTCTTTATTGGGAAAAATTTTAAACACCGTCACCAGATGGCGATTATTACACAGCATTTGGATATCAACGTGGAAAAATAATGAAAAACTGGCATATGCAAATTTTTGTTGGCTTGCGCAGAAAGACATAAGATATAAAGCTAACAGAGATTAGAACTCAAGTAAATATCTGAATTAAGAAAAATTGCGCAGACTTTAAAAGAACATATTTTTCTATTGAAACTTTTTTACCAAAACGGTGGACACACCAATGCAGATTTACAAAAATTCTGGTCCTTAAAGCGTTACACGAGTAGAAAAATACTCACAACAAAAGAATTACAATTTATTTATGAAACGATTGGATCATTGATTTAACCAGGAATAGACTAAAAACATGTCACAACACAAGTCGCGAATTACCTCATAGACAAGCTGTTGTCGCCTCAGCATACTTCCCTCTACTTAGCTCTGAGTTGGACTCTACGAGTTAAATAGAAGCAGTCGGATTGAGCCTTCGTAATTTTGAAGGAAGGACCAAGCAGAAGATCTCCAATACTTGACCTGCCATCCCCAGAGGTATCATTTCACTTTGACGACATTGCGACCAAGCTCAGTTTTATCAGGCCACAATCACTTTTAGTGAACACGACAGATCTTCGATTAAGCCTAGATTCTTACTCACTACCTTCCTATAATGAGAACAACGAACTTACCTACCAGGCCACCGAAGCCTTCCTTATAGACAAGTAAAGAATTGGTATAAATAGATGACTAAATTTTATTATTCAAAAGAAATACAACTGTTTAGTGTATTACAGGAATCATTGATCAATTGCCGTCCACGGTTCAAAGGAATCTTCAGATGTTACTCTAATATTCCTATAAACTGTTGCTATCTCAAGTCTTATCATTGGACATAAGGTACCAAGAAACATTTACGTTGCTAAGCCTTACGTGTTGAGAGCTCCAGAATAATAATGGAACATTTTAACCAACTGAATAGTAATGAAGAAGTGGCTTCGAAATGAATGGTAATGAGCAGATGAAACCCACTTCCATTTAGATGGCGTGGTTAACTCACTCAATTTTTATATTAGAGCAACAGAAAACTCATTTGAACTTCAGCAACTGCCTCTACATTTTAAGCATGTAACAGCTTGGTACAGTTTTACTGCCACATTCATACTTCGGCCATTTTTTTAACAATTCTGCTACTCAGATTCGATGACAAAGTAGTGTAAATTGCTCAATATACTCTTACCATGGCCTAGTGGTAGAACAGCGGTATTCAGAATGAAATTTCTAATGTGTTCGATCTCAGCCATTGTATTGCTATGGAAGTGTATGAAGAAGGCAGAAGCGGATATTCCGCTTATGTCTTCTACATGGAGTTCAGCTAGATTTTCTACACAGATTTTTTGCGACACATAGACCTACTATCTATGAAAAACAGTCCCGGAAGGAAAATTACGTGTTAGATATTGAAATGACTTAAATCACATTAGCTCTCTACCACGTGATGTCATGAAAGACCAAGATATGCATCTTTATTGGAACAACAGCAAATGTAATTCAGGCTCTGCTGACAAGTCAACGTCTTTCGAGAACATTCATACGGGATGTTTATCCGTCATATATTGGCAATCGTGTCAAAAGAATTTTCTTCATTTTATCAAAAATATTATCAATCAGCTCTTTTTTACCTATTGATCTTACCGAATTCAAGACATAAATTGTTCCAATTTTTGGTTGTAGGGCTATTTGGAAGATTTAGTCTATCATGATCCCATTGCACCTATTCCTGGTCATCAGGAGATGACGTAACTCTGGATTCATTTATAGCATTTTAAGGAATAAACTGAACGTGTAATTTAAATACAAATGTAAAATGCAAAAGCTGAACGCGTAATGTTTATCCTCTCAGATGGCAGTTAGTACTGGTGGCCATATTGCTCAATATGTGTGGTTTAAGAAAAATTTGCAAATTAAGTTTTGTTCTGAGTGAAAATCTTATAAGTCTTCAAATGGTGGTGTTTGATACTAATTTTCCATTTCTATTAGCATAAGCAAAATATCAATAACTTATTATACATATCACCAATTATTTTAATATTCTATTCATTTTTCCTACAAGTTTTGTATAAGCTGCTGGTTTAATTTAGGATATCCTGCGTATACTATACATAGAGAAAAAAAATAATATATATACATTATATAAAATTTCAAAAAGGACTCTATAAAATAATTTTTATATGCCTCATATTTCAATTATAGGTTTTCCCTTACCTTATTTTTAGCTCTTTGAATAAACATTTATCAAAATTCCTTTCCATTAATATGTAGTACCCATCTGCAGTAAGTATATAATAATCATGAAAAAGTAGGGAATTAATAGCAAATCATGTGATATATATTGAGTTTAAAACGTATCTATAAAGTTCCTATTATAAACTCATAATATTTCAATTTTTTAATTTATGTAATAAATATTCACGTAAGAATATGGTAATACAACATATTTTACGAAATTTTAGTTAAACAGAAATCCTATGCACTGGGTAAAAATACTAAAAAAATCCTGCAGCAAGTTAATTTTAATATTATTTTATATATCAAATTTTTTATTCACTTGCTTTTTTTGTGAAATAAAATCATATTCACATATATCGTAATATAAAAAATTTTATATTAAAAATATTAGTTTTTATATTTTTTTGCAATTGAAAAAGAAAGAGACCCACCAAAATTTTTAATCAACGAAATTTTACTTTTTTTAAGGCATCAACATTGATTATGTCAGGGACAGTTTATGAATCACAATTTGAAAGAAAATTATGATAAAAATAATACCTTAATTGATAATTTATTGCTCAAATATCTTTTTTTTTTTTTTTTTTTGCAGATGAGAGCTAATAATATCGGGCTTATAGTTTAAAAAAATATTCCAAACAACTAAAATTAGCCAAACCAAAAGTGGAATTCAAACCTACAAATTGTTAAATCGAAGATCCGAGAGTTAAACATTCTGCTGCCAGCTCAACAAAAATAATACATAAAATATAATTTATGCTTCCCATTTGTAATTTATGCATTTGTGAAATATTTTTATAGTAGCATTTCGTATCGGAAACATAATCAGAATTCTATAATGTCCATAGTTGGAGACATTGTAAATCCTGTGAAATATAATTTTCTATTAAAACAATTTCCACTGATAACACAATGAAACGATTGAAACTTTTTGATATCATGAATAGATTACTTACATAGATAAGAAAAAATATGATTTTAAATGAATACTGTATAATGATAATCGAAAAAATTACCCTATATTTGGAATTGACAATTTTTATCTACTATTTTCTAATCTAATGTAAATAGATAATTGATAAGAATTGCGGTTTAGCAATATAAATTTGCGTAAATTCAATGCGAAACTAGTCATCTGATAATCCCGTAGTGCAGGGAATTCTTAGTATATATATATATATATATATTGAAAACATGGATTATACGGCACAGATGCCGTATAATCCATGATTTCAAATTCTGAATTTGCTTGGCGATGAAGAAATGTTCCCAAGATGACATATCGTGGCGTGAGCGATGACGTAAATACTAGGGTTACCAAAATCTACTATTTTCTAATCTAATGTAAATAGATAATTGATAAGAATTGCTGTTTTGCAATATAAATTTGCGTAAATCCAATGCGAAACTAGTCATCTGATAATCCCGTAGTGCAGGGAATTCTTAGTATACATATATATTGAAAACATGGATTATACGGCACAGATGCCGTATAATCCATGATTTCAAATTCTGAATTTGCTTGGCGATGAAGAAATGTTCCCAAGATGACATATCGTGGCGTGAGCGATGACGTAAATACTAGGGTTACCAAAATAGAATTTTCTGCATAATTCTTATAGGTCTCTATATGTATGACATAATAAAAACAAGATTGCTAGATACATAAGGAAATCCGCCAAAAAATCGCCAATCTCAGAATTTGGCGTTATGGATTATACGGCACCTGTGCCCATAAAACCACTGGATACTCCAACATATAAGGTGTTTCCCCTTGTGATACTGATAAGTGAAAATGTTTATTGCCAGGCATTTTACAACAATAACATGAAACCTGTGATTGGTGATGATGATTGGTGATAAAAGTAAAATTCTTGGCTTCGTGCATTCTATATTTTAGAGCTACTGCTTCTTCTTAAGAGACTGATTTCTAATTTTGTAAAAGATGATTTATGATTTATAAATAAGCTAAGACATGCAAAATAATTTTTACAATTGCTCTCCTCTACATAAAAGTTACCGATTCAATTAAAGTCAACATAAACATTTTTACATAAAGGAATTTATCAAAAATTTATTTTTATTAAATTCAGTTGTGTTTTCAATGCAAATAATTTTATTACAGTTTGTTTTGGTATATAAACAAATATTACCATTATTATTTTTAGCTTTGTTTTAATGATATACAAAATATGATTTTGAAATGTTTAGGACACATTTAAGGCAAATTTTCAAGGACACAATAATCAATTTTACGTTAGGGATAATAATAGGTTTTCGTTTAGTAATTATTAAAAATTAGATAGAGAATAGTAATGAAAGTTTATGTTTATTTTTTTATAAAATATTTATTCTTTCCAGTTTGAATCTTAAGTAAAAATTTAATGATTTTAATGAATGAAAGATTTTTTATACATTACTAATAAATAAATTTAATGCTGATTAAAACAATGGAATCTTGCTATATTTCTATTGTAGATTAACTTGCACAATTCATGATAAAAAATATGGAGTCATCATATAAATTATAAACCAAAATATCATTAAATATTTTAAATATGTTTAACATTGTTGAATTGAATGAAAAATTTTAATATTTATCAAAGGTTTTCTGTATATTATCCGTTTCTAGAATTTATAAAACTTTTTGCTTTTTCTAACATCTAAATCATGAAAAGATACAAGAAATATTATACAAAATAAATATTATACTCTCCCACTCCCATATCCGTTTCCTGTTTGAAATTTCTTATAATTTAATAATGTATTTAACTGATGGTGTCAGTTATTTCTTTTAATATCTTAAATCCATGACGTGAAATAATAATTTGAGTATAATGTAGAAGTACACAAATAAGTTATTGAAATATATTCATTTTTACGATTTTTAATTAAAAGTATTATTCTTCTCAATGCCGAACGCCCTGTCTAGTGGTCAGAATGCCTAATTGCGGATAGGGAGGTCCTGGGTTTGAATCCCGATTCGAGCATGAATATACTTTCTCTCTCTATCCTGTCTTTGTCCTTTCCTTGTGTATGAATGAGGTGTGAATGGTTGCCTACCCTATAAACGGGTCCCTATGGCATGTGTGCTCTGAAGCAGTCGGACTTCACACCAAATATGGTTCAGTATGGAAAAGTGGAGCAGCGCACCCCATATTGTCAGCCTAAGCTGGCACAAGACAAAAAAAACCTTTCCAAAAAAATAATAATCTTAATACCAGCTGCGTAGTAAAATTTTGAATACATTGACCATAACTTGATGTATATTTTAACTAACACTGCTTCTATAGCACTATACAAATAAATCTTAATTCCTATAAGAAATGAATTTAATCATACATTTTGAACACTTTTATTTTTTATGAATTAAATATTTATTTAAGTGCTCAAATCCTTCAAAAAGACGTTATTTTTCAATCTTGAAAATCAAATAGACTACAACCCACGTTGAAAGAACAAAGAATCTAAAAAAATGTTCTGCTCAGTATTTATTTCATAATTTATCATAATAACTTCAATTTAATCTTATGTTGCTGTACATTTCTTTTTAAATATCAGAGGCAACTCTTCAATTTTCTCAGTTGATTTCACACAATATAAACAAATAATATATATTTTAACAGTGTTAAATTGTTCGGTCCATTTAATTTAGGAATGAAGTTTTTTATTTCATTCGAATGATTAAATAACACAATCATGTTTAAAGTAAATTAATTCGGTAAAAGTTCAAGAGCCAAGCTGCAGATGATTTTAAAGATCAATGAGTATTCTATTGAAGAACAATTCATTCATTTTGAAGTGATTAATCAAAAGAAGCCAATGTTGTAAGGACATTGTTGCAAAAGAGACATTCTATAAAACGAACAGTAAGAACTACACGCAGCTTTAGAAAAAAGGGTGGAGCAATTCAAAATAAGAATGTTTGTTTTTAAATTTTTTCAAGAGAATCATCGGTATACTTTTAACACAAATTAATGAGGTTTCCAATCAAAAACTGAAAATAGATAAACTTTAATATAGATAAGCCTGAGAATAAAAAGTGAGGATTTTATATATCTTAATCTGTATTTGTAAAACCCTCATTTATTATTCTTATCTAAGTGAGGATTATGCAAATGATGTTATATAAATGATTTATAACAAATACATCTTACGAAGTTCTCAATTTTGTCTCAAAGAACCATAAAAATTACAAAAATTGTTTTTGTCGTAATAAATTTCTTTTCAAATTTTCAGCATGAAACTTTTTTTAGAGTTCTTGCTTATTATTAATGTTAAAATGTAGTTTCCGTTACTTTGAGTCTCTAACGACTTCTAATATTATTTTTTATTAAATCATATTTTATTTTGTTAAATTAATGCTTTCTTTCTACTGTGCAAATAGCGCACACTCAGAAATAAAACATGAAATAAACAACAAGTTATGGACATAAAAAGCAAGTTTGTATAATCATATTATACTTTGTGCTTTGCACGCAATAATTATTGATAAATTTTCTTGTAGGTGATTCAACTTTGTTTAGTTAATTTCATGGCATATTGAAAATTAAAGTGTTCTTATAAAAAAAATCGTTTATTTTATTTTAAATAACAAAAAATTATAATTATTTAAAATTCCTAAATCATAATTATTTTCAAAAATATAAAAAAATTAACAATTTAATTATAAAATTTTTCCTGAATATATGCAATTAAGTAACGTGATTTGTATTTTTAGGTTTGTCATTTTGTTTGATTACTTTTCTTCCACTTATATTAATTAACTTAAAAATAGATGTTATACAGCTAAAGGTCTACAATCGAATCCTGAACTTTTAAGATAAAAATCAGAGAACTCACTATGTAGTCATTAGATCAGCACAATTTGGTTCAAATATTCATGTAAAAAATTTAACAATGCATGGCAAAATGAGATTCATAAACATTTGATGCTAGATTTCATTTCAAAAGAACAATAAAAACCAATATTACTTTGTATGTTATGTTTAAGAAATTTTTTACATTATATCTTTTATTATCGATCTTGATATGAATTTTTTACATGAAAACATTCATATCATGATCCCATAAACATTTGATACTACATTTTATCCTATAATATAAAATAGCTATTAAAAATCAATTATTTTTTGTATATTTAACTAATTATTTTGAGTAAATATTGTGAATATAAATTTACTGCGAAAATTAGTATAACATTAAAAATTACATCTATATATAAAACCATTAATAATGTAAAAACTTCTACAAAATAGTTAATATTTTTCAAAGTACACAGTCCAGTCTTATTAAAGTGATTACCAGGTACTTTTGACAGTCGATGTTAAATAACCAATCACAGAAGGCAAATGGCAGCACAGCAGAATTGATTGCATGTAAAAGGTGTGTAAAGTCTATTGAAAAAATTGCAATCGTTGGAGTAATGCAGAAATGGAGGTAATCCGTTGTCCAAAAAGGCATAATCGTGGTCTTATGGACCAAGGATGGAAGAAACGGCTAAGTTTGTGAACTATTAGCTTGCCACCATGGTAAAAGTACACCTACATGGCAAAATGGGACTGTCCAAAATCTGCAAATTGAGAAATGTGGTGCACCACGGGTCATAGATTACAGAGGTGAAAGACCGCCGCGAAGATGCGTTCAGACGAATGAACGTAATACAACTGTTGAGCAACTCTCCGCCAGGGTGCACTTAAGGGCTACCAAAAATGTCTTCCAAGTTATTGTTCAGGGAACGTTGCAGCGTCTGGGCCTCCGAAGCAGATGGCTGATTCTTGCAATTAAGCTGACTGCTGTTTTTCTAAAATTTGCATCCGAGTACCTCAGTTGCACGTCTACTGAGTGGTGACAGCGTTTTTTGATGAATCACTTTTTAGGCTGCATTGGACAGATGGACTTTGGCATATACTATATGAAACTTCTGAAAGCAAACAACTTGTAACCATTGCCGGAACAGTACTGGTTGGAGGGGAGGGGAGCATTATAGTCTGGGGAATACTTTCATTGGATTCTCTAGATTCTCTTCATAATTATGGAAAGCATGATAGTCCTTGCAGACCATGTCCACCCCTATATGCGAACTGTTTTCCTTCAGGATGGTGGCATCTACCAGTAAAAAGTGCGTGGTGCCATACAGCTAACTGTGTTCATACATGATTCAAAGAGCTCCAAGATAAATTTTCTCCCTTGGCAAAAAACTCACTTGACTTAAATCTAATCGAAAATTTCTTGGATCATCTCGTCGATCAGGTTGTTTACTGCACGGATTCAACCCCGAATAATCTAGTGCAACTGGCCACATGGCATGGCTCAATATTCCGGTGATCACCCTCAGTTACCTAATTGACTCTCTCCCTGTACGTGTCGTAGCAGTCTGCAATGCGGAAGGGGATTATTCGGGTTTTAGATCGTGGTCACATTAATATGACTGGATTGTATAGAGCTTGAAAATAATTTTTTTTGTTACATTAATTTAATTTAACAGGAGATAATAATTTAAATTCAAAAACGTTTTACATTTTAAAATTTCTCCCTTATAAAATATGACAAAATCTTATATCATACCATTATATAGAGATTTTATTTAAATTTTATAAGCCTCTTTTAACAGCGAAATGAAATAACTAAAAAAGAAATTGATTGAAGAACCTAATAAAAGTGATATTTTTTTCAGAAAAGATTTAAGCAGTTTAACAAATATTTCAAACATTTGTATGTAGTAAAGAATAAAATAAGTACTACGGAATGGTGCTAAATACGCATTTTAAAAATATCTTAATACCTTAGTTGCATGACTCACAAAAATTTAATAATTGTAACGGGGTGATTATTTCAATCATTAAAATTTTCCAGTCATGCAAGTAAGATATTTTTTAAAAAGTGTTTCTGAAAAATAGTCGCCCTATTACTTTTTATTTCAGTGATGTTACAAATTACAATACTTAATGTAAATATTCGCAACTAATTTCGAAAAGTGAAAATCCATTTCATTATGACATCGAATAGACAAATCACTAGTTCCATTTTTCCGTCGATCATAATATTTCACTGATTTCATTTCAAAATTGAAAATTTATTTTATGAAACAAGCAGTAATTATTCATAATCTGTAAATTTAAAAAAATGTACTTATTAACTTTCGGTGGATTGGAAAATTAATATTTATTAACAAAATGAAACATTTAAATTGCTTAGATAATTGAGAATGAGTACGTGACGGCATGTAAAACATTTATTAATAGTTACGCATGCACAACATATGTACGTTACACATTTCATACCAATTTTATTCCACGCGTTATGATAAATTTATAAACAATGAAAGAACAAGCTTCCCTAAAATAATATGAAAAGCGTATCATTATATTTTGTAATATTTCATAATTATTGCAGCACAAAAAGATTACTCAGATCATACCAGTTAAGAAGCATCCACAAAACTTTCATAAAAATCGCCAGTCACCATCTATAATCTCAATTCACTTGATCTTCTTCAGTTCATCCTACAGTGGCGAGTTTTTTCTTTGTTCATTCCCACATTATTTAAGGCAGCATCAATCACCCAATAACAAAGCAGTAATAGTCAATGAGGTGGATTATTACTTGTACGGTGTGTATCACTTTATTTATTAAATTAAATGTGATTTTTAAAAGCTTGTTAAAGTAAACCAGAAAGTAAAACAAACGTGAAATTAGAAAGGAAAGCGTGAAATTAAAGGATAAGTTCCTTCTTATTTGCCAAATAGTTTTACAAAATGAGTTTTATGTATATAGCTCTAAATTAGCCTTCGTGTGTAAAAAAAAAAAAAAAAAAAAAAAAAAAAAAAAAAAAATATCGTTGAGCGACAAATATGTGAACAAAACTGACGTATATCGAAACCTGAATGAGAATAGAATATAATACGGGGGAAAAAATAATTACTTTATTTTAGTATCTTTGAGAAATCCTTTTCTTGCTACATTTTATGCATTTATATCTATACTATAATTTAAAGTAGTATTAAACATTTAACACAGCATTCAATTACACAAATTAAAAAGTTGAAATGAAAGTAAAACAGAAAAAATTCAATAAAATGAGTTAAGCTTAAAAAGTACTTCAAATATTGATTTTCTTATTTTTTTTATCACTACATTTTACTTATTAAAAACGATCATGATCTACATCCGATTCTAAGTAAAGATGACAATACGAGGGTCACTCTGAAATTTTTGAGATATGACTAGGTTTCTAAAGTTATACTTACAAAATTTTAGGTGTGTTCACAGTAGTCTTCTCCAGCATCAATGCACTTTTGTAGACGAATTTTCCACAGATTAAATGCCTCAAGCCATTCATTTCTTGAAATAGATGTAAAAAATGCATTTATAGCCCCATCAATCTCTACTTTTGAACGAAAACGACGTCCACGTAAGTTCTTCATTAGATTAAAGAATAATCAAAAATCGCACATAGCTAGATCAGGTGTATACGGCGGATGTTCGATCACTTTAATTTGTTTTTGTTTAAGAAACTCAATTGTTAATCCGGCTGTATGTGAAGATGCATTGTCATTGTGAAGCATTTGTCCCCTAACATTCAGTTCTTGTAGAATTTCTGGAAGACATTTAGTGGTATACCAGTTTGCTGTTACTGTCTTCTGTCCTTCCAACTTGATCGCTTTGACCAATCTCGTACTCCTGAAGAAAACGACATGCATCACTTTTTTCAGTGCGCATTGTTTTTTCACCATTGTCGGCTTGGGATCATCTTCAAAGACCCATACTTTGATTTCTTGACGTGTTGAAACGTCAAAAAACGGTATGTACGTTTCATCACCTGTTACAATTTTAGAAATTAACCACTATCATTTAGCAATTTAAGAGTTTCTTTACTGATTCTGACACGCTCCTCTTTTTGGTTCTCAGTTAGATTATGGGGAACCCAACGGCAAACTACTTTTTTCATACGTAATTCTTCATGAATGATTTTGTGTATGGCAGCGGATTCAATGTTAAGTTCCTTCTGTATTATTTGATAGGTTCAGCGATTATCATTCATTAACATTTTTCGTATGGCAGACACATTATCCGGGATTACTGCCGACGGTGGCCTTCCTGTATGTTCTTCCTCCTGAAGAAAATGGCGACCTCTTCTAAATTCCCTAAACCATCTGAATACAGTATCACGAGCTGGAGGTTCATCACCAAATGCTAATTGGAACCGTTGAACACATTCTTCTTGATTTAATTCTGCTTTAAAATCGTAGAAAATCATAACGCGAAAATGTTCTCGTGTCAACTCCGTTTTTTCTTCTGTTTAAAATTTATTCTACGCTAAACAAGTTGAAGTAAGTCAGTAAAAAATCGTCTTCTGTATTAAAATACTTTGTATTTTAAAATTAAACCGTTATTTTTATTTTATAAAATCTCGGCTGCACATATCTCAAAATTTTCAGGTAATCCTCGTAGATTATAAAATATTTTTCTCTAATAGGCGCTACATTCAACATTTGGGCCGTGGTAACTTAGTGGTTAGGGTATCGGCCTTCCATCCGGAAGGGTGGGGTTTGATTCCCAATGCCGCCAAAGACCCACGCGTACATGCGATTTACGTGTAAATCTATGGAATCTAAAGTCCTGTGGTCGGGTTACCATGGGTATAATGGTCTGGAGAAAATTTCCTCTCCTTTCAGATCAATGTCAAAATTGAAGATGAGGATTCTTTGGTGGTGCCTTTATGTTGCTCTGATTAAAACAAAAGACGCTCCCTCTTGACTCAACTTAAATTCGAGTGCCAAGGCATAGCTGGATTGGCTTGTCCAAGTGTCATAAGTAACAACAACAACACATTCAACATTAAAATCAAACGAAACTTTCATTAATTATAATAATAAGCTATTTACACTTCTACGAGAGAATACGCTAATCTAATAAGAAAAATAGTATTTTAAACTTTTTGCCTAGAGTTTTTAAACTGAAAAATATTGGAATCTCTCTAATTTATACATGTACATAGTAAAAATATTATTCGTTTTAAAATTAATTTTAAAAAAGATTTAGATCATTGAAATACACAAGTATATCTTAGATAAGCTATCTTCTAATAAAGGAAATTTCTAATTTCGAACGAAAAATTAAAACTTAAACTAGATTTTAAAACTACATGCTTTTTTAAATCTGATAACTTTATTATATATGTATGATGGTGGTGAAATTGAAAAAAATAAATGAACCATTTGTGTTTTAAATCATCTAAAAAATGATCTCATAATTATTTGTATATTTTACTTATTCAGTTCGAAATTAACTTCATTGCAATAGAATTTTTAACTGCTAAAGTATCACTTAAAAAAAATTCCTGAAATTGATGTTAAAAACAGATTTGAAATAGCGAAAAATATGTTTGAAAGTTGGATGTTGACGAAAAAGTTTAATCCAAACAGCATGAAAAGAAACAACTTAATAGGAAACGGAAAGTCAGAACACATCTGCGTTTTCTGAAACAGTAACCAGATTATTCTTTTTTATTAGAATAGCTGAAACCACCCACTCTACTTTTCCAGTTGAATGGTGGGCGGGGAAAAAGAATGATAAAAAAAAAACAATCATTTGAAGATCTCAGGGTTTTTCCAACTTTTTTTCCTGGTTTCACACAATACTTCAAAGTCAGTCAACTAATACTGTACTACGTTGTAAATTTTATATAATGGTATATTTTTAAATAACGCGAAAACCTTTTTCAAACTTCCTATAAGGAAAAAAAAGAACATTTACCCTTTTTCTCTTAGTCAAAAAGGTCGCGCATTGAGTGTACTTTTTAAAGAAGGGTGAATTCTGATTAATTTCGAATCTATTAGATTCACACAAATATTGAATCATTCGATTCTAGAATACAAGAGTTTGTAACGAAACAACCAGATAATTAAATCTTATAAATTGTCATAAATATTGAATCATTCGATTCTAGAAAACAAGAGTTTGTAACGAAACAACAGATAATTAAATCTTATAAATTGTCATAAGTATTGAATCATTCAATTCTAGAATACAAGAGTTTGTAATGAAACAACCAGATAATTAAATCTTATAAATTGTCATAAATATTGAATCATTCTATTCAAGAATACAAGAGTTTGTGATGAAACAACCAGATAATTAAATCTTATAAATTGTCATAAATATTGAATCATTCTATTCAAGAATACAAGAGTTTGCAATGAACCAACCAGATAATTAAATCTTATAAATTGTCATAAATATTGAAACATTCTATTCTAGAATACAAGAGTTTGCAATGAACCAACCAGATAATTAAATCTTATAAATTGTCATAAGTATTGAATCATTCAATTCTAGAATACAAGAGTTTGCAATGAAACAACCAGATAATTAAATCTTATAAATTGTCATAAATATTGAATCATTCTAATCTAGAATACAAGAATTTGTGATGAAACAACCAAATAATTAAATCTTATAAATTGTCATAAATATTGAATCATTCTATTCTAGAATACAAGAGTTTTCAATGAAACAACCAGATAATTAAATCTTATAAATTGTCATAAATATTGAATCATTCTATTCTAGAATACAAGAGTTTGTGATGAAACAACCAGATAATTAAATCTTATAAATTGTCATAAATATTGATTCATTCAATTCTAGAATACAAGAGTTTGTGATGAAACAACCAGATAATTAAATCTTATAAATTGTCATAAATATTGAATCATTCTATTCCAGAATACAAGAGTATGTAACGAAACAACCAGATAATTAAATCTTATTAATTCTCATAAATATTGAATCATTCAATTCTAGAATACAAGAGTTTGTGATGAAACAACTAGATAATTAAATCTTATTAATTCTCATATACATTGATTCATTCATTTCTAGAATACAAGAGTTTGTGATGAAACAACTAGATAATTAAATCTTATTAATTCTCATATACATTGATTCATTCATTTCTAGAATACAAGAGTTTGTGATTAAACAACCAGATAATTAAATCTTATAAATTGTCATAAAAGATATTGAAATTTATTTTGCCTAAGTCTTTAGGATCACGCATTGATAATACTTTTTTAAAGAAGGAAGAACTCTGATTAATTTCGAATCTATTAGATTCTTACAAATAACGAATCATTCGATTCTAGAAAACAAGGGTTTGTAATGAAACAAACAAATAATCGAATTATATGAATTGCCGTTAAAAAGTTTGAAATTTGAATACTAATAATAATTTTTTTTGGGATTTTCCATATTTTGAAATGAAAATATGATAGAAACTTTCAGTTTTGAATTTTAATAAAAGAATGGTTTTCTTATAATTTCTCACTCTGAATTCTGGGTTAAATATCGAATAATATAAAATAATTAAAACAAATTCACCACAACATATAATATTTAATACAAATTAATGCAATGAATTTCAGCGAATTCATTTGGCCAATTTCTTTGAATATTTTGAAACATTTATGTGAAAATAAGTTCGACTCCTCGATTCTTCTAGAACTCGAATTACATGAATCTTATCTTAATAATTTTACTGTTTTAAAATTATATCGATTCAAATATAATTTCATTTCAACGAACTTGAATTCATGACTTTTTCCTTATTATGAGTTTCTGAATTTTCGGTCTAAAAAATCAATGAATATCAACACAATTTGTATTTTATAATATAAATTAATATATTCGCAAATTTTTCTTTGACAAAATTTAAACAATTTTTAGATGTTTGTTTGCTACAAAATTAATATAATTTTTAACAAGATTATATAATCCCCTGAAGTGTTACAAAATACTAATTTAAATATTTACGCACTTTCATGAAATTTTATCATTACCATGGTTTTTTAAATTCGAATGTTAATGTACTCAAATATGTTAACATTTGATGTCTTCATATTTTCAAAATAAAATTTTTTAATGTTTTAGTAGTTATATCAGTGAATGAAAATAATTCGAGCGAAAATATCATTTGAAATTATTTTTATGAAGTGAATATTTTTTTGTATGAATCAAATGACATATATGTCTTTAAGTATGTTTTTGATTTTATTATACTTTTTTAATGAATGAATTTAAAAATTTTGTCATATTTCTTGTAACAGATTTCACATTATCTTGATTTTTTTTACGCAAAGCAGTTGACACATTTAAAATGCTTACAAGCTAAAAAAAACCGCTATTGGATTAATTTACTTTTAAATCAAAAATAATTTAAAATTCAACAAAAACTGGTAAGTTCAATATGTTTCAAATGAAAATTTAAAAACATATTTTCCTATTAAAATTCGCTATTAATAATTTTGAAATTAAGTTAAACGAACAATACCTATAAGAAATATAAACCATTTTCTCAACTATTTAAATTGATATATATGCGTAATTTAAAGTAACAATTTTCTTTTGAATTTTAAAAAATATTATAAGGCATAATATGATAATATTTTCCTAAATTACTTTTAATAATAACATTAATTCGGGTAATCTCATTGATAGTTTACAAAATGTTTCATAAAATTTTGTAACTAAATTTTAAAAGTTATTACACACACACAATCAATACTATTATTTCAATGGTAAATGTCTTTTAATTAGAACTCTTCTATGATGAACACAAAATTAACTAATTTAAAAATATAGAGGTATTATATATAGCGACAGAGGTTGGTCGCTCAACGGTCATTTTTTTGCACACGAGGGTTAATTAGACCTGAGCCTACGGCTTAATGTGGATTCCGAACCACTACAAATATCCATGCCCAAGATGGGTTTCGAACCCACGAACTGCTGAATCGAAGGCAAGAGCGCAAACCATTCGGCTGGCAGCTCGGCATATAGTGACAGAGAGAGAGATTAGATGAAACACATGAAAAACAATAAAACTAATAAAACAATAAGAAAAAAATTGAAAATATCACTGAAAATTAACAGTACCAAGAATAGGAGGAATACATAGGGACCACGATCAGGAGGGAAATGGTCTGCAATATAAAGAATTGACCACCTCCCTCCTGATGAAACGTGGTCCCTATGCTCTCTCCCTATTTTTGTATTGCATATTTTCAATGATTTTAATATTTTGTCTTACTGGTTTTATTGTTTCTCATGTTTTATCTAATTTATAATTTCAAATCTCTCTTTAGCTGCTTTTGCGCTGATGAGATTTCCTGTAATATACATGCTTTTTGGTATAGTATGTTTTGCTTTAAAACGTATTTATTGCCTTATATATATATATATATATATATATATATATATATATATATATATATATATATATATATATATATATATATATATATATATATATATATATATATATATATGAACTTGGAATATCATTTTTATTAGCCACAATGGAGTTAGGCAAGATTTATGTTAACGAAGAATAATATTTATATTTATGAAAAAATTCGTAAGATTTTAAATTTCAATGAATATTTTGCAAAGAAAGCTGTTTTTCAGGCCCAAATTCATTTCCAGATGAGTTGACCAATTCCATGGATAAACATGAAACTAAGCAAATTTTTTACTATTTCTGGAATTATTCGGGAACTGATATACTTATTTGAATATCTAGATACACAGAATTCTTTTTTTTTTCCTCTTAAAAAAAGTAAATATAAAAATAAATAATAAAGAGGGAGCAAAACAATAGTGCTCAAATTATTTTGTGTTTGAAATCTAAGACTATAATGTAAAAAATTATCTTACGAAATCGAAATTTGTGTAAAAAATATTAAGACAATATAATTAATTGATGTTCAATTAATTATATTGCATTTATATTTTTAAAAGTTTAAAAGTTATAATTTTATACGAATTTTAAAAAAAAATTTCCTAAAGTATTCATAAACATGTCATACTTTAAGGAAGTTTTTTTCTATGGTTGTTGCACCAGCATGATTTATTATTTTTTACAATGGTTGGGGTATATCGGGATGTAGTGTCCCCTTATACCCAAGGAACCGGCCATAAAAAGCGACCTCTTTGCCACCGAGGTGTTGCCCCGGGTGCACCACAGGGGGTGTGCCACAATCGCACACTCAAACATGCCATAGGGACCCATTTATAGGGTAAGCACCATTCATACCTCATACACACACAAGGAAAAGACAAAAACAGGATATATATAGAGAGAAAGTACATCCATGCCTGAACCGGGATTCGAACCCAGGACCTCCCTATCCGTAGTCAGGCGCAGCATGCTTTATTGTACTTAGCATTTTTAAAATTTTGACACAAATACAGCATTATTATGAAATAAAGTATTTCTTAATATTTTCTTTCCATTTCTTAGCCACCGCTTCAGTTCTGTTTCTCCAAAAATTACTTGTGTCATATACATTTTTAAAGTTCTTCACAAATTAAACATAATTAGGATAATGATTATATAAGGATTAATAGGATACAATTCAAGCACGTTCTTCTCTAGGTTTATTTCTTGATTTATATATAAATATACATTATTTATATAAATGTGTGTATAACAATATGTATTCTTTCCAGGCTACGTACAAATGGCACAGATGCCGTATAATCCAGGATGTCAAATTCTGAGTCTGGTGATTTTTTGAGGATTTTCTTGCCAGCTCTTTTATTATATCATAGATGTGGAGACCCCCCCTATTAGAATTATAGAGAAACTTCTTTTCTGGTAACCCTAACATGTACGTCATCCCGCACGTCACATCACGTCCTCTTGACAACTTTTCATCATCGCCAAAAATATTCAGAATTTGTCATCCTGGATTAAATTACATCTGTGCCCGTACAGATTATATATGCAATATATATTTGTACAAAATAAAAACATTCCTAGAGAATTTTTGGACATTTTTTGGAGATTTTCTAACTTTTAATTAAATTTTAACATCATCACCAAATTTAATCAAGAATTATCTCGACACTTTTGAGCTCTTATTCCTAACACCTTCACTAAAAATGAAACATCAAAAAAATTTATGAAAAAGTGCTTGCCAATAAATTATATTAAAATTTGTAAAAATAAATAAATAAATATATTTCAAGTAACTCGTTACTGTCAAACGATTAATACTTCACTATTATTTTTAAATAAAAAATTTCTTGAATGTGAAAAATGTTATTTGAAAACAAAAAAAAGAAGAATGCGCTTTAATAATTGCGCTGTTAGGAAATAACACAGATATCCTAATAACCTGTTTAAAATTCAGATAGACTATGTCTTAATCTCTATCTGGTTGAAATTCAGTTCAAATTTTAATACAAGGCTATTGAGGTGGGCTTTATTTTGTTGCTCTATAATAATTTATAGGAATGACAATTCGTATAAAAATACTCATGTATTAAATAGGATGAATGTTTTAGAAAAATAATAAAAATTTTGGTTCTAATACAAATTTTGCTTCTAAATAAGAAATTATCGTTAAGATTTTGTTTCATATCATATTTTAATTTATATCTGAATATTTTAATTCTTAGATATACTTCGATGTTGAAATTAATTTTGTATGAATATTTTGTTATAAATTAAACTGATAATTTGGCACAGATGGCGTATAAGCCAGAATGCTAAATTCTGAGATTGGTGATTTTTGGGCGAATTTTCTTATCCATCTGGCAACCTAGTTTTTATTAAGTCATCGATATGGAAACCTATAAGAATTATGCAAAAAATTCTATTTTGGCAACCCTAGTATTTACGTCATTGAACACGTCACAATACGTCACCTTGGCAACAGTTCTTCATCACCAAAAATTTCAGACTTTCATATCTTGATTATCAGCATCTTCACCAATAATTTTATCTCCTCATGATTAGAAATAGCAAACATTAACATATTTTTATACTAATGCAAATTATGCTTGGGCTGGCTTGGTAGATGAATGGTCTTTCAATTCATGGATTTAACTCAATAGTTTTTAGTGGTTCCGAATCAATTTTAAGTCGATAGTCACATCTATTTAGCTCTAATGAAAAATTAAGTAATGCTTGGAGTAATTCAACTGTTTATCCTGTTTCTCCTTCTTTCTTGCCAATGAGGAATTATTTAAAACATGAACAAATTGTGGAATCATCGCTTAAATGACAAAAACACTTTTGTAATTTATTTTGAAATTCTTAGATTTTTTTCATCATCAGCAAGAGCTGTAAATAGCTTAATTTAAAATGGGACACCAACTGGAAGTTGAAAATCAAAACAAAAGAAATACTAATTCTGAAGCATTTATTAAAAATTCGCTGAATTGAGAATTTTTTCCGATTTAATTTGAGTTAAACTATTAGAAATGTATATTGACTGGATTTATAAAAAGAATCTCAGGTTATAATAAATGATTTATTAAGTCACCGTTTTTTAACTACTTTGTCTTGTTACTATGTCACAACGTGATTTTACCATCAAAATCTCAAGATACTTTTCGCATGAAATCTAATTCATTCTGATAAAAAAAAAATTGCGATTTTAACTACCGAAAAAACATTTTTTTTTATACTGATTGACTAATTCTTATAGCTAAATAAATATTTCAGTTTGATACTTTTATTTACAGAACTGAAATGAATAGAATAAAATCAGTCAATTAGTTGATTGAATTTGCATGATTAATGTAAGAAAAATCTAGTAAGATAAGATCAGATTACAGAAATGTACGCTTCATTCAGAATATTTTATTAAAATAAAAACAAACATCAATCTTTAGACAGATGGTTGTTATACTTACCAATGCATCACTTGGAAAATTGTTTCAAACTATTTTAAAATAACAGTTGGTTGAAATGTGGTTTTTCCAATTCGTCTTCTTTAATGGTTTGAAAGTAATTAGTAATTATTTATTAAAGTAATTAGTAATTATTAATTAAAGTCATTAGTAATTAGTATTTTAGCAGTTCAGCTAATTAATGAAATATTACTACAATATAAGAAAGTATAATTTTTCGGTGAAAATGTGCTTTGAGTCCCCTGCTTGGCGCATTTTCAAAAAGTCGCCAACTGGCGCGTTTTTGCGTTTTGTCTCGCGGAGTTGAATGCTTCGGGAGACACTACGCAAAATGCTGTTTCTATGGCGATGAAACCGAAATCCGTATTTTTAACGAATTTCACCGTTGGTATGGCAACGATAACAAAAACAATGGTTTTTTTTACGAATTGTATAACAAAAACTATACTAGAATATGGAGAAAAATTATCATATTTTTTCCATATTCTAGTGTATTTTTTGACACAAGGATTTGCATTTAGGATGAAGTAGCCAGAGTTACCATGCTTGGCGCGTTTATTGCCCATTTGGCGAGAAAGGGGTACACAAACCACAGATTAACCAATTTTTCAAATAATATTTAAAATGGTTCAAGAGAAGCGATTTTTGCCTCAGCTGTTATGCTCCTGTAGATGAATACATTAATGGCGGATTCACAAGAAGTTTATTGATTTGTATAGTTATATAAATAATTAATTAAAATTTAATAATTTGATGATTTAAATATTTGAAATTCAGGTATCCTATATTTTACGCATTTGAAAAACAGCTTTTTTACATATTTGAAATCAGCATATTGTTTTATTATGTTACATAACTTATCAGTAATTAATTTCCTAAAATTTTATCATAAAATTTGTGTACATTAAATTTTACTATTGATAAAAAGGAGAAGTGAAAAGTTTGTGAGAATTTAGAATTTTGACATTTTGTTTTGGAGCTTTTTTGCTATTCCTATTCGAATTATAATTTTTCCTTATATTCCTATTTAATTTAATCCTAGTGTTAAGAGTACACCTATTATAGTTCTTTCCGATTGAGTTAAGTGAATAGTATTAAATATATATATATATATATATATATACATATATATATATATATATATATATATATATATATATATATATATATATATATATATATATATATACATATATATATACTTTAGCTCTTTGGATTTGAGCAACATTTTGTTTTTATATTATAATACTCTCCAAAAGTAAAGGAAATGGAGGCTAACGTGGCATTCGTGGACTATTCACCAGGCACAGCAAAAATAACTTCTTTTAATACACTAGACTTTGATGATGATTTTTCACTAACTATATTATTAGCATCTGAATGCGGTGTGAAAAATTCTTTTGATTTTCCTATCCCTCGAAAATGACAAAGGAGGAATTCAGAAACCCCCTTTCATTTAAAAACTGAACTAAATCAGATTATCACGAATCCAAACGTAAAGCCGAAGTCATATTTACTCGTCATGGGAAAATATTAATTAAAACAAATAACCCAGAAACTGCCACAGAGATTAGCTGTATCCGACGTATTCTTGGAGTTCCTGTAACCTCGCAAATTCAAAAAGAGAGCTATACATCACAATTTCTATTAACAAACATCCCAATAGACTTGGATTTAAACCTGTTCGCGGAGGAAACTAAACGAAACGAGTTAATAGTATCAGACATAAGACGTTTCACTAAGAAACAATTACCCGAGCTTTCTGAAAATATACTTATCACCATTTACGGATTCAATGTGCCAAAAAAAAATTAGTTTATTCTATTTGCGATTTAAAATAAGACTTTTCGTTGATAAAGTTCGCCAATGTGGCACATGTATAAATTCTCCCATCCCACTAAGCAATGCAAACTGCAAACTCCAATATGCAAACAATGTGGATCGGCCCATGAACGCAAAACATGCTCTTCTAATACAATTATATGTGTAAACTGCAAAAGCAATCATTCAGCTGACTATTTATCTTGTCCATCTCGTCTTGAAGAAAAAAGATTTCTAAAGTTCAAAGCAAAAACCATTTAACATTCTTCGAGGCGATGTGACAATTCAAGTCACCTGAAGATTCTTTCGCTGGAATTATCCATTCGGCACAACCTAGAGGAATCAACAAGAGAGAAATTGAAGAAAGTATCAATAAAGTAGTATCCAGAGAGACAGAATCATATAATAACATATTATCGAAACTGACTGCATCTTTCATTGCCAAATTACTAGCTTTACAAACTAGGTAGGATGAAATGATGAGAAAAATGTTCACGTTAATAAATAACGCAATTGAAACGTTTGCATTAAAAGGACAGGAACAGTCTGAATCCCCTAAACGAAAGTCTACCCTTAAAAGTTCAAGGCTAATATCTTCCCAAAATAAAAATGGATCAAATACTAATTTAATTCCAGAAATATCCAAGGACTTTAATTTTGGATTAACTTCTGAAGTCAGTCAAACAATAAGTGAGTTCTTAGTCATGGAAGAGACCCCTAATAGCAACTCCATTGCACAAATTCACAGGTACTACTCTGTGGAGGTTTCAAATTTTCTGCCTGTTTTAATATCATTTTCCTATATCTTCCTGCATTAAAGTTTTCTGTTCTATCCTGGAATGCTAGAAATATTTCTAACAAGCGCCCATATTTTAAGTTCTCTTATTTTACTTCAACAAGTTTTATTGCTATTCAAGAAACTTTTCTGAAAAAACAAGACCCTTTCTTTTTAACCAATAAAATTATATTTGGGAGTCACAGAGACCGTGGTGGGGGAGGAGATCTCCTAACTGCCATAGATAAATCCTATCCAACTCAAATTTACAACCTAAAACATCTTCCAGATGAAAGTCGGGAAATTTTGGTTGTAAAAGTATTCCTTTCTTTTAACTCTTTTCATAATAAATGTATACATCCCTACTGGAAAATTTTCAAGTGATTGGTTCAACAGTATAATCCAAGGTATCAGATCACCTTTCATTATTCTTGGAGATTTCAACGTTCAACATACCGATTTCGGGAGACAATCATAATCTCCCCAAAATTCTACGATTGGATAGATGAAAGTAACTTTTACCTCTTGAATACTGAAGTTCCGACGCATTTTGGTCCACATCACAAACCCTCTCTGATTGATTACCACCTACCCTCATCAGATATCTTTCATTTGCGTACTATCAATATCCATCCAGATTCGTTTGGTAACAATCATATACCCATGAAGACGATTATTTCCATCAATAGCAACTCCATAGCACAAACCCACAATGGCGAGCGTAGATTCTGTGGACTGACTTTTTTACTTCATTTAACCAGCAATTAAATAACAAATTAGAAAGTATCAACCAATTCAGTGATATCTGTCAACATAATTTAACTAAATTTCGAAAATGGTAAAAGTTCCCGTATAAATCCTACTCTTCTGGGTGAAATTCAAAATATAGCTATTTTATTAGGACAAAATAAAAGATTCTGGCGTTGAAACAGAAGACAAAATGGAGTTGACGTGAAAACATTTTCGCACTATGATTTTCTACGATTTTAAAGCAGGATTAAATCAAGAAGAATGCGTTCAACGGTTGCAATTAGCATTTGGTGATGAATCTCCTCGTGCTACTGTATTCAGAGGGTTTAGAGAATTCAGAAGAGGTCGCCATTTTCTTCAGGAGGAAGAACAAGCAGGAAGGCCCACCGTCAGCAGTAATTTCGAATAATGTGTCTGCCATACGAAAAATGTTAATGGATGATAATCGCTGTACCTACCAAACCATACAGAAGGAACTTAACATTGGATCCGCAGCCATAAACAAAATCATTCGTGAAGAATTACATATGATAAAAGCAGTTTGCTGTTGGGTTCCCCATCATCTAACTGAGCACCAAAAAGAGGAGCGTGTCAGAATCAGTAAAGAAACTCTTAAATTGCTAAAGGATGGTGGCCAAGGCATCATTTCTAAAATTGTAACAGGTGATGAAACGTACATACCGTTTTTTGACGTTCCAACATGTCAAGAAAGCAAAGTATGGATCTTTGAAGATGATTCCACGCCGATAATGGTGAAAAAACAACGCGCACTGAAAAAAAGTGATGTATGTCGTTTCTTTCAGAACTCCAGGATAGGTCAAAACCATCAAGTTGGAAGGACAAAGACAGTAACATCAAACTGATATATCACCAATTGCATTCCAGAAATTCTACAAGAACTGAATGTTAGGTGACTAATGCTTCACAATGACAACGCATTTTCACATACAGCCGGTTTATCAGTTGAGTTTTTCTTAAACAAAAAGAAATTAAAGTGATCGAACATCCGCCGCATTCACCTGATCTAGCTATGTCCGACTTTTGGTTATTCTTTAATCTAAATAAGAACTTACGTGGACGTCGTTTTCATTCAGAAAAAGAGATTGATGTGACTATAAATGCATTTTTTTCATCTATTCCAAGAACGAATGGCTTGAGGCAACTAATCTGTGGAAAATTCATCTACAAAAGTGCATTGATGCTGGAGGAGACTACTTTAAACACACCTAAAATTTTGTAAGTATAACTTTAAAAATCTAGTTGTATCTCAAAAATTTCAGAGTGACCTTCGTATGCGACGAAATTATTCGATGTGTAACTTTGAAATCCACTTAAAGTGTAATATATTTTCATAACCAATTATGGAAGCTTATAGAACTTTTACAAGTAAATTTTGTAAACATTTGGATATTAACTACTCTCATATCTCACTTTATTAAATATTTATATCAATTACAAATGTTTTCATATTACCAGAATTTCTTAACATGTTAAAACATTAATAATTTATTTTGTTGTTACTTATGACACTTGGACAAGCCAAGCTTTCTATACCGTTAACTATGCGAATTTATGTCATTAATGTGCGTTTTTCGTTTAACCAGTGCACCATAAAGGTGAAAGTAAGACTTTACTCTAAATTTCTCCAATAAATGCCACCACCAGAGGATCCCCTCCCTCTGTTATGATAATGATCTGAAGGGGGAAGAAATTTTCTCCAGACCATTACACCCTTGGTAACTACTCAACGACCGACCACAGAACCTTCTATACAGTTTTTTTTTTTTTTTTTTTTTTTTTTTTTTTGTCAGCTAGGCTGACAATATGGTGTGCGCTGCTCCACTTTTCCATACTGAACCATATTTGGTGTTGAGTCCGACTGCTTCAGTACACACATGCCATAGGGACCCGTTTACAGGATAGGCAACCATTCACACCTCATTCATGCACATAAAAGACAAAGACAGGATAGATAGAGAGGAAAAGTACATCCATACCCAAAACCGGGATTCGAATCCAGGACCTCCCTATCCGCAGTCAGTCATTCTGACCTCTAGACAAGGCGGTCAGCATTCTACAGATTTTACAAACAAGTATATCGCATGTACTCGGTGGGTTTTTGACGGCGTTCGGAATCGAACCCAGCCCTTCCGGGTGGATGGACGATGCTGACCACTAGTCTACCACGGCCTCATTTTTATTTATTTTTTTTTTTGCATATTTATACAATAAATTACAAAAATTATTTTATGCTATTAATATAGAATCTAATAAAAATATTAATTTCGAATATAATTAAAATTAGAAAATTTATTAATTTGAATTATAATGTTGTCTACAAAATTAAAAGCTTTTTCTAAATTTTTATCTTTTCAGCAGCAAAATATTTTATACTATTTTTTCAAACCAGTGTTTGTAAATTTTTTTTATTTTTTTATTTTAAGATACATTTTCCCGTTACAGCTAATTACAGCAATTTTTAGGTAATACTCATAATAAGCTATGTGCTCTATATTTTACATATAAAAGGATTTTTAAATATTTAACAATTGGAGCAGTGTATTATTTAACAATTGGAGCAGTTCTATCTCACATTCATAAGAAGAACGTTTGAATGGCTTAACAAAAATTTCAGCTATCACTATAAAATATCAAATTTTGCAAATATAAAAAACAGTCATATATTTCACTTTTTGAATTCTGTTTTCAATATGCAGGGTGATTCTAAATTGTTTTTACAAATTGAAAGGGGTGATAGTATCCTTCCATACAAGCAATAATTACAAAAGAACATCGGGTCTCATTTCAATCTGAGAGGTAGAAACGAGGAAAGCAGAAAAGCATAAAAAATCTATCAAGAATTTACCGTATGCAAATTTCCACAGAGAAGAAGCAGCCTTTATTGGTTACCGGAGATAACCAATCAAAGTAGATCTCCTTTAAAAACGCAATCAACATGTCAAATATTCTCTGGAATTCATATTCGTAAAAGCTACCGTTAATAGTTTTTAACAAATCTTTAAGTTTATTCACCATAGGACTTCTGCAGATAATATTAATTATTAGGTAAATATTTTTGTGATTAAGTTTTGCTTGTTTTTTCCAAAAAAAAAATAGTTTTTCTCTGCTGATTTTTACTTTATCTCCAATTTTTAACTTCTGTTTGTTATTTACAACTCCTTTTTCCATGCAAAACTTTACATCTCCCCCCCCCCCTTTTCTTAGGCCTGTGTTGCTTGACTACTTCGGTTATATCATGTATAGTTACAATTGTTCTTTAAGTCACAGATTACATCAATATAACATTTAACATTATATTTTGGGAATTACTTTCCTATTTTTATTTTTAATGTTTTATTAAACGTTCCATAACATAAGCTTTAATACTATTATTTGTGGTACAAAAAAAAAAAAAAAAAAAAAAACACTAAGTCTTATTTTTTTAAAATAATGTATAAATTTATTTGTATTTTCTTTCCTCGAAGTTGTCTGAAGCTAGAACACTACCTCAACTCATTTTAAAAATTGCAACTAGCAAACCCCATCTACAACTATTCAAAAACTATTTATATGTTGTCACTATTTTTTGCATGTGATATATGTGCATTTTAAACCCCCATAGATACATCATTCAACAGGCTTTTTTTTTTTTAAAGAATTTATAATGCTTGAATTAAGCTTTCTACTGTGGATACCAATTTATTTAGATTTCATTTACATGGTAAATAAAATTTAGGGATAGGAGGGGAGATTGGATACTATTAAGTAAAAAATCAAATCCATCAAACTCATAGAAAACTGAAAATAGATTTACTAACCAAATAAATAGTTTTAATTCTTTTATGAAAAGAAAATCATTTAAGTGTTGACTTCTCGAATTATCAAAGCTTCAAAGTGATGCACCAGAGATGTGTACTTTAACTGAATCATAAGCATTCTTTAACAAAAAAAAGATTTAATCATATAACCAACTAAGAATAAATTGGATAACATTGCAAATTTTTGTTCAAAGAAAATAAATGTGCTACATTTAAACTTAATTTTTAAAATTACTGCATCTTAAAATTACCATTTTTCCTCTAAACATTTTAGCATTAACTTTAATAGTTGAAAACTGGTCGCCGTTCTTAATTTACTCTTCGTTATTCTATTCTATGAGAAATAATCTGCTGAAAAGTTCTTCATGAAAAATGCTCAACTGTAAGAATGATAGGTTTTGTTTTGTGATACGAGGGTTGCTATTTATATTTCTGGCCTAATATTGAAAAAACAAATATGTAGGATCGAAATTGGTTTTATTGTTTTTCAAAATATTCTCCATGATGATCAATACACTTTTGCATGCGTTTGAACCAATTTTCAAAGCACTTTTTCCAGTCCGATTGAGGTAACTCCAAAACATGCGTTTTGAATGCATCAACCGCTTCTTCGGGGGTCGAAAATCGTTGTCCACGTAATTTATTTTTGATGTGTGGGAATAAGAAGAAGTCATTGGGTGCCAAATCAGGACTGTACGGCGGATGACCCATCAGTTCGATCTTTCGCTCCGTCAGAAATGCCTTTGTTTGAGTCGATGTGTGAGAGCTCGCATTGTCATGATGAAGAATTATTCGCCTGTTCTTCTGCTTTTTTTCGAATTTCTCCGATGACTTCTGGCAAACAAATGGTCGTGTACCATTCAGAATTGACCGTCATCAGAATTGACCGTCCTGCGTTGCTCTAACGCCACTGTTGCCACATGACCGTTAATGCCGAAGAAACAGGCAATCATTTGTTTCGATGTGCTTCTTCCTCGAACAACTTTTGTTGGTTTTGCCTCGTCTTGGAAGACCCATACAGTTGATTGCTGTTTTGTTTCCGGCTCATATGCATAGATCCATGATTCGTCACCTGTGTAGATGTTATACACAGCCTTTGATGTACCTTAAATGTATTTTTCCAACATTTCCTTGCGCCAATCGACACGAGCCTTTTTTTTAGCGTTTGTCAGATTATGCGGGATCCAACGGGAACAAATTTTTTTTACGCTCAAATGTTCATGCAATATTTTATTGATGCTAGTCATACTAATGTCCAAAGACGCCTCTATCTCACGGTATGTCACATGACGATCTTGCTTTATCAGTTTACGCACAGCATTGATCTTTTCTGGCACAACAACGGATTTTGGACGGCCTGCACGGGATTCGTCCTGGATCGAACATCGACCACGATTAAATTCGTTATACCAATTTTTTACAGTGCTGTAGGATGGCGCTTTATCGCTGTATAAAGAATTAAGTTCATCGAAGCACTCTTGTCTTGACAATCCACGTCGAAAGTTATGAAAAATAATGGCACGAAAATGTTCACAATTCAATTCCATTTTTTGACAGAGAAGAACTTTTCAATTTACTGTCAACAACACAAATAAAGCTATAATGGTAAATCGTCTGCTGAATTTATGTTTAAAAATATCAAACTTTCGATTAAAATCGTCTTCGGTCGCCTTGCAACACTTACTGTTGCCAAGGTCAGAAATATAAATAGCAACCCTCGTAAGCTTTTTAAAAAGAGACTCCTATTTACAATGAATCTAGATTATCTGCATGTAAAAGATTCTTCGAGTTACACTATGTTCCGATACTAATGCATAAAATATAAATCTTCGTAGGAGTTTTATTCAATGGAACTAATATTTATTGTCAATATAATTTTATTCTTTAGTTTAAGAGTATGAAGTAAAAGATTACAATAATTATGTTTTTCTATGTTTATATCATAGAAAACCAATACAATAAGTTATAAACAATGCTGTGAAATACATCTTAAGAGATTGGCTTGTAGTTCTAACCAACAAATATGTCGCCTTCCGATTTAATTCCTTTTCCATCTATATTCATGCTACATCAACGGTAAGATATGCTCAATAAGTTTAATGTTCATAAGCTCGAGCAACACGGTGAGTTTTTAAGTCAAGGGACAAACCCACTATCTTCAGATCACAAGACCAATGTCATTGCCAACCAATTGACCATTATTCTGATTTTAATATTGGACAAAAAATATATATAACAGTTTAACAGTTCCGTGTGGGATGTAAGAATCGAAACCTCGATTTAATATCACAACATTAATAATAGTTTTAATTCCCTAAACAATCTCTCTCTTCAGCAAAACCTTTTTCTATCTATAAATATTATAGATGAAATAAAAAGATATTTTTAAGCGACACTTTTTCTTAAGAAAGTTATTTACGCAGAATTGCCAGAAATATTAATTAATACTGGCAAATTCATTTGGAAACGTTTCAGTTTAGAATCAATTAAATTTTTCACAATATTATTTTTAAATTGAAAATATGTTGAAAAATCTCTTTAATACTTAGATAAAATAACTTTGAATATTGCACTGATACAGTACAAACACTACTTTTTCTGGTGTACATGAGCATTTGAACTCCTAAATGGAGACGAACAAAAATGTTTTAAATTAAATAAAAGTAATATTTTAAAATAAATCAAGCTTTCAATAAAATATTTTCATTTTATTTTTTCACGTGAAAATTGAATTGATTAATTTTAGATAAAAGCTAATGATGAAAAGCAAAATTCAAATTTTACTTCATATTCGGATGTACCCATATTCGGGTAAGCTCTACTCCTCTTCCAAACGGAGCTCGAACGAATGGAATTCTTGAATTTTTTCCTAAATAATGAAAAAAACAAGAAAGGAAACGTGTTTCACGCAATCGACCTTGAATCGTTTTCGTTGAGATGATCTTTGAATGTGATTCACACAGACGAGAAAATTTACAATTTAGTACAATTTCACGTAGAATGTGATTAATGACTGTCGTTAATTCATGAATTTATTGTGTTCTCTAACAAGTATGATGAGGGACACGTTCTTACTTCAAATATTGTAATGTGTCATATAATGCTAAAACAATCGAAATCCTTTCTTTCTAAAAACATAAAACTGTACTATTCCAATGACCATCACTAACCCTTAGTATTCTCAATATAAAGGCCGTGGTAGCCTAGTAGTTAGGGCATTGACCTTCTGTCCGAAAGAGCGGAGTTCGGTTCCCAATGTCGCCAAATAACCCGTCGAGTACATGCGATATACGAGCTCGTTAAATCTGTGGAATCTTTAGTCATGTGGTCAGTCTTTGAGAGGTTCCATGGGTGTAATGGTCTGCAAAGAATTTCTACCCCTCCAAACCAATGTGAAATTTAAGGAAGTAAATAATCAGGAGGCGCCATCTATCGGAGGAATTTAGAGTAAAGTCGTACTTTTACCTTCGTGGTATTCTGGTTAAAGGAAAGACGCAGCCTATTGACTTAAACTTGCATAATCAATGGCATAGCGAGCTTGGCTTGGCCTGGCCAAGTGTCATAAGCAACATATATAGATATAAATCTGACATTACTGGAGTACTCTTGTCTTGGTAGGGTTGCTAGAGCAAATAAATTTCCTTTTCCATTGTTTGCTAATATTGTTATTAATTTATAGTGCCAATAATTATTTTAATGATAAAAATAAATAAGGATATTGCTGTTTTAAGGAGATTTTCATTTCTAGTAAATTAAAGGTAATTCCAAAACGGCATGCAGTCTCTGGTAATATTCTTCGTGTTTATGCATGGTTGGGACCCTTTATATATTCTTACTAGTTAGGCCAACATTTGCTTTTCGACTTTAAAATAATGGGAAATACTCTAAGAAAACTTAAATGTGAAAACAAACAAGTAACTCGGCTATGCAGCCAATTAAAAAAATTCACTTTTAAAAAATTAAGGCATAAAAATGTTAATTGTTAATGTTTTTGATTTCCTTTCCGCATATTTCAAATCCGTACAAAGTGACAGCTATAAAAGTTTAAACTAGCAGACATTTTCAAATGAATGGAGAGGTGAAACCACTCTTTTTGATTACGTTATAAAATTTCTTCAATCTAAGCAAAGTTTTGTCTACATCATAATTCCATAATATATATATTATACAACGCTTTGAATTTTATAAAATAATGTTTCGAGCTGTTACTTTGATAATTATACAGATAATTTATACACTGGAGATTGGAGTGTGTAATTTAGAAAATTAGTAATATAGTTTTACAACTTTTGATCTTTTTTTTAAATAATAATAATAATAATAAAAATAATATCTTCTGACTGTTAAAGTAAAAAATGTTTTACTCCACAAACATATAAAGTACATTATTTAATCTCCAACTAACATGATTCAATAAAATATAAATTTTTTTTGAATTTCTCCTTTATGAAGTAGTGTAACAATATATTTCATTATAACAAAATGAAACCTCGTTTTTATATAACTTACAAATCTTATGAAATTATACAGGATGTCCCAAAAGGTCATGTCCAAACGGCATACATGCTTACGTCCGGTCATATAAGGAAGCAGATTTACATAGGAAAGGGGGTGGTCGGAAACACGATCGTAATTCGTTAGAGGGCGATAAGCGCTGGCAGAGGCAAGATCGCCAACATCCGTACCACATATAATGGGCGGTAAGCCATGTGGATTATCCCCAACGTGTGGCATTCACAACTTGGTATTTACAGGCAAGGATCACAGGCCCGCAATTTCCATCACGGATACTGTTCACCAATGAAGCTACTTATTCCCGGAATGGTGTTCTCTACCAGCACAATATACATGTATGGTCGGGTGTAAATCTCCATGTCACACGGTCTCACAACCACCAACACCGTTAACATCTGGGCTGGAATTATTGATGACATGCTGATTGGTCCATACTGAAAAACTCGACGGGGTTTCATATGCCATTTTTTTGGAAGAAATGTTGCTCACGTTGTGAGTGGATGTTCCCGCAACGACATGCTTCAACATGTGGTTTCAGCATGATGGGGTTCTAACACATTTCCACTGGAATGTACGGCAGTTTCTGGGCTTGACGTACCCAAATCATTGGATTGGCAGAGGCGGCCCTGTACCATGGCCCCCGCGGTCCCAGGATCTAACCCCCATTGATTTCTACCTCTAGGGATATCTGAGAACTGTGATGTACGAAACACCAGTTCCATCGGAACATGGACCTCGTTGAAATTGATGGCAAATGTCCGGGAGACTCCTGGCCAATTAGAACTAGTTATCGATTCCACGTGGCGCTGATATGAAGCATGCATAGTAGCTGATGGGGGCACAATTTTAAGCATTTTTCATCTCCGTTTGGTACTTTTTTGTGGTAAAATAATGATTTTTTACATCGTTTGTTATCTTTTATTTGCGTGACGGTCACGATGCAATTTCACTGACACGATCAAGTTTCCGTCCTTCCTAACCTATGTAATTCTGCTTCCTCGTGATCTGAAACATCCATGTGTTCCTTTTGGACTTAACCTTTTGGGACACCCTGTATAAGAAAATACCTTGTTAATAATTGCATCATATTGCTCTATTTTGGACTATGTCTTGTATTCTTTGAGTAAGCCTATAAACTTTCCACTAGCCTATAAACTTTCTGTAAAATTGCAATGTGTTTTGTGGCTTTTACTGTGAAAACTATTTCATTTATTGCCGCTAGATGGCTCTTAGCTAATCTTTGTCTAATTTTCGGAAAATACTGTAGAAAAATTTGTTTATATTTCAATTAATAAAAAATATTCCATAAAAATATAATTTAGCCCTCATTTATTTTGTCGTCATCATGAAATTTAGCAGTGCTTAATAATTATGACAAAAACAAACAAGAAAATATAATTGAATTTAATTATTTAAAAGATAAAATTTCAGATAAATATTAGTGTAAATATAAAAATATTATATTAATAGTTGCTAATCAAAATAGATTCTAGAGTAAAAAATATTTAATATCCATAACGAGAATTAAAAGTAAAATTTTCTTTTTATTCAAAATATTTAGAAGTTCTTATAAAGAATTTACACAAGTATAAAATGTTTTTTTTTATTCGATAGTTCCATGATTTTAATTATTTACATGTTTTAAGAATATTTAAATCATTATAAATCGTTTATATGAAACAACAATCAATTTATCTCATTTTGCTAACATATTTTTGTCCCTATTTTTTTATAATCGATTTTATAGGTATTTTATTGTTTCATGTTTTTACTAGCACCTTTTCCTCCAGTTATCTCATCGAATTTTCCGAATAAAATAAGGAAAAGAAGATTTCCTGAAACACAGAATGAGTATACATCCTTTTTAAACAGGACAGTTTGATAATATACGTCATATATAGGAAATTTCAGTATAAAATATATCGTCTCATTACTATAAGAATGCGAAGTTTTGAATTAGGTTTACCATGCAAAAGGCATAATACAAGAATGGATGTATGGATAAATCAATCTACCAGAAAACAATTTAAAAGGACTGGAAACTGCAATATCATAAACTTTGATCAGTTGTAATTGTTAATAAATTTAATTCGGCCTTTTTTATTGTTAAAAAAATTTTTTTTTCGATTATACACTTTGGCTACTATAAGTGCAGACGATAAGAAGGTGTTAAATTTATAGAGAAATTTATAAAGCTAAAGATTTCTCTTTTAGAATAAGTGTAACTGTAAAATTAGTAAAAATTATTAAATATCTGAAATGACAAAAATTTCAAATTCCGCCTTAATGTGCAGTTCTGAATTAGGTTCACCTTCTATAAGACACAATACAAGAGATACATGGATAAATTAGACTATCAAAAACCATTATAAAACTGCAAGAAATCACAATATCTTAAAGTTGATTGGTTGTAATTAATTAATAAATGAAATAAATTAACTAGCCTATTGACTATTAAAATGTTTTCTCTAATTACATAGCTGACGGTTAAAACTGCCGGAGATGATCCTAAATTTACGGAACGGAAAAACTAAGTTTTAATTCTTGTGAAATAAGTGTACATGTTGTTCTGTATCAGGCTCTCTTGAAATAAAACGTATTCATAAGGAATAAAAGAAAATATTTATTTGCAAACCAAATAAATACAGCTTAAATTATAAAACATAAGACTTCATTCTTAATATCAACCGTAACTTAAATATTAAATTCAGAAATGCGTAAACCTGCACATAAAACAGCACATAGTTTCAAACATAAAACTCTTATAATTTACATTAAACTATCCTAATCTCAGCAACTTAAAATTCTCAGTTGTGCAATTCTCTCGCTTCCAGATTCACAAGCCTTATATTAGTGCATAGGTTCCCAAAGTGATCCAAGTGGACCCCCAGGGGTCCATGAAGACCATACAAGTGTCCATGTGTGAAAGGAAAACGGGCTCACAAGTTGTAAGTGGGAGTCCACGAAAAATTTTATATTTTTCATAATAAAGAATAAAATTTTGTGTCTTGGGTTTTACCTATCAATGTAGGCAGGTAGCATGATTCACTAGGTAGGTACTCAAAAATATTTGAGACTCAGTTCAAACCCAGAAATTGAGTAGAACAATAGATTCAAGTTACTGTTGATTTTTTTGTCAATTGTTGATTGTTTGTAATAATAAATGTTTATAGTTTTGTATAAACAAAAGTATTAATTTAATAAACAGGACACAAGAAATTGTGCTACTTTTTTTTCTCCTTAACATCCCCAATTTAGGGTGATATTTTTTAAGAGTTTTGGAAATAGAGTAGAAATATAGCATCAGGGGGTCTACCGAAAATAGTAAAACTTTGAAAGTGGTCCAGGAGAAAAAAAAGTTTGGGAACCCATGTATTAGAGGTATCTCGCGCGTGATTTTATACATTGTACATTGATATTTAATACATTGCTCATGTATTAAGTTATTAATTTAAATTTGCATACAATACAGCTTCTTACAAAATTAGGTACATGATTTCCAAAATGTCAGTTTAAAATATTGTAAGCAAACTATTTACATTAAATAATAGAAAATGTATATAGCATGTTTACAACATGTAAAATTGATTAAATATCTGAAATAGTCATGAATCTAAATTTATTATATTCTTGATGACCAGGAAGAAATAACTTGCGAACGTCAAAACCACATAAAAAAAGAAAAGACTGAAATATGCAAATGATTATCACTTCAACGTGATTTGGCTGAAGCAGGAAGGGAAAACAATTTTTGAAGCTCTTCACGAAAGGAAAGTTCTGCAGTGGATTTATTATTCCAAAATCACATTGTAAATTTGGGATTTTCCCAGAATGCAGCATTACGCTTCGAATAAGAAATGCTTACTGGAAAGCGTCGAAATTTTATAAGTGCAAGACCATAGCCTATTGAGATTGTGGATTATTATGCAACATTCTGACTGCCATAAACATGTCTGGAGGCTCTGAAGAGAACACTCATCGCCTGATTGTATTCAATATCAGTGGAGTCACGCACCTGATATGATGGTATGGCAGCCACTGAGTGGGAACATTTCTTGTTTGGATCGATGATGGTTTGAACAGCTATGAATTCATTTTTAATATTTTCAGGCAAGTGGTTGTCCCATATCTTCGAGCTCTGGAAAACACCATCTTTCAACAAGATAATGAAAGAGCAGATGTTGTACAACGCGTTCGGACCACAACCTCGGTAAAAAAGATATTCATATTCTGTCCTTGCCTACATGGTCTATAGATTTTTAACCAACTAATAACTGGTGATGAGTTGATGAGACAAGACCCATCCCTATTTTCAGATACAAACAGTTGGCATAATATGGCACTGACTTGTAGTATGGAGCGCAAGAGCCTTTTTCTGTCATCAAAGACTAATTCGAATGCATCATGCATGACCGAGCAAGGATTATTATAACTTCCATTGGCTATCTATTTCTTTCAAGTTCGCTCCTCTGTAATATATATATATATATATATATATATATATATATATATATATATATATATATATATATATATATGTATATATATATATATATATATATATATATATATATATATATATAATCTTACTACTAATTACGAGAATTCATATTTTATCCCCATTGCCAAAAAGGATTAAAATATGTTTTATCTTTTTGCTGTTAGCCATAACATTTGCATTAAGGTGCATACATATCAAACATTAAGTTCTAAATTCCACAATTATGGAATAATCACATTCCAATTTCAGGGATCGTTACCTGATTCCCTGTAATAAGGAAATATCCAAAAAAAATAACCATTGCCATTAGATTAAAAAAAAAAAATTAAAATGCAGAGTACGAAGTTTTCAAATTTAAACTATTTCTTATTTTTACTTCCATTTTATCTTCTTAAGGGCCAAGAAACATTTTGTGTGTATTTAATATTTCGGAAAACATTTGGCTTCGTCGAAGTAAATTCTCAAAGAGGTGGGAAAAATGCATAAATTCTTTAACTTCTTTTATGAGATCAGCAATTTTTGAAAAGCGATGTTGATATTGAAAGACTATGAAATACTTATTCAATTTCTTTCAATATGTCAAGGTATAAGGCATTGCATAATATTGTCCTTTTAAATATCTTTAGATGACATTTTCTTTATAAGAGTAATAAATCTTGAAATAATAAGGAGCATGTTAATAAATTTCGTTTGAATCTATCTAATATGGTTGTCATCAATCACATACGCTCTCTTTATTCTTCATCATTCTTTGTTAATGTATAAAAAAACTAGCTTTTTTTTTTGGTGACAAGGAACATGTATTGTAAATTTCATTCAAATCCAACAAATGGTGTGCAACTTTATAAAATATGAGTAAGCAAACATTTTTTATTCAATCATAAGCACATTATTTTAATAATTCTTTTCTTTATTTAAAAAATGTTACTTAGATCTGGTAATGTTACTTAAAGATCATTTTCAAAAATGGCCCAAATACTCAAAATTATGAAATAACACTTATGCTGTTAATATATTTGAATTGTGGATGTACCTTTCACGCAAGTAAGTAGAATTACAAAATTCCCACGCATTTTAATCTAATATTTTATGTGTCGCCATCTATTGACTTTAATAGGAAACATGAAGCATTTTCTATCCTATTTTAAAAATTTTAAGTTAAAAAAACAAGCACAGCATTACATATTTTTCAATACAGAGAAAAATACATAAAACAAAAACTCAAATACGACGAAGAAATTTCGAAATTTTATTGCAATTCTTTCCAGCTCTTTTAACATTTATAAATTAGGACACCTTCAAATAAAAAAAATTCAAATCTCAAAAAATAAAAATAAATTACTCTTTAAGAAAACTTCAATGCACGAGCTTCGATACAAGAATATGTTGCGTACGAGTTAATGCACAAAACAAATCTTTTAAGTAGATTAGAGCTGCAATAAAGTTTAAAGGAGTAACAAATGCAGATATTAGGACACCATGAAATAAGCAACCTGCTGCTGTAGTAAGGCATTTTCATATCTAGCATTTAAGTTGCCGTCTGGGAGAAATTTTGAAGTTAAGCAAAATCTAAATATTTATACCCATAAGGAAAAATAAATATTTAATATGAAGTGTCTTTAGACAAGCCTAAAATTAGGCAATTTTTTACTGTATAATATAACCGTATATACCAAGGGTGGCGAAGCTCTTTGATAGTCAGAGCCATTTTTCAAAATTTGAAATTTTTAGAGAGCCATAATTAAATACGTGTTTAAAAGGTAAAAAGATATTAAAAAAAAATTTTCTTTTACAGAAACTATATTTATTGAAATTATAAATAAAAGTACAAAACCTGTGAATTGAATTTAAATTTTAAAAACTAAACACGTTTAAGGCGACTAATTGGTGACAATAATTCTTTGAGATGCTGATTAGTCTTTGGATTTCACGAAATTTAAAGAGGAATAAAATGATGCACATACGTTATTTCGAATATTGAAATAGTTCGAAAAAAGGAAATCTTTTTAAATTTAGGATACTTGGATTCTGATACAAATTTCCAAAATTCAGTAATCGGTGTCGACTTATATTTTAATTGTAAAGCTTGATCTTCTCTCAAGTACATTTATCAGGAGTCAAAAAAGTGAACTCGGGTATATTTATGGGGAGCGACAAATAATCCTTCAATGTGGCTCACGAAACGCAGGTTGGCCACCCAAGGTATGTTCACAAAATATGTGTATGTGTATGTATCTCCAGACATTGATTTCAATTGACGTAAAAAATAACAAAATAATTTAATTTCCAAATTTATATTTTCTTTTAACTTGTATACATTTTAATGTATTTAATCTTTAAACTTGTATACATTTTAATGTTATATTTTTCATGTTCAGCTTTAAGATATAAGAAAGAGTCGATAAAACATTGTGTTGGCAAATTGTCAGCCATGTTTTTAATCTTGTTTAAAAAATAAATTTTTCTATACTTAAAAGCTCGTTTGGTTTTTACTTTATTTTTTAATATTAGATCTATCTCAGAGGAATCAACAACCCATATTTACTAGAATAATTTCGCGAAATGATTTGAATTTTTTAATTATTTCTTTTACATTATGCTTGTTTTAAAACATTTTCGAAAGGAAGTTTAATAGAGTAGTGATAAAAGAATATGTGTGCGTGAAGCCCTTTTAACTAATTAAATTCTTTTATGCGATTTGTTTCACATTTTAATCAAACAAAACAATTAATAAACACATTTTTTTGTGATTTTATTTAAAAAAAATTATATACATATATTTAATTTATAAAAAAGGCTGACTTTCTGAAAGTAATTTTGTTAAAAAATTTACACTTTTTGATGTGGTGCTTCAATTTCTGAATTAACAGGTGCGTATTCTTACGTTTGTCAACACATCTTAGTCACACTAGTAAATATCCATAATAATTTAATACATCAACTAAGGAAACTTAAAAAAATGGATATTATTAAAAAATTTTGATATTTATCTGATACAAGAAATATTATTTTGATAACGATAGCAATTTTTGATTTTTTGCAAATTGACCCCTAAAAAACATGTTACATGAGTTTTATGATTTTTTTTAATAATATTCCACTACCTAAAGCCACAACTTTTGGTTCGAAAAAAAAAAGAAGTTTTTTCAAAATAAAATTAACACACAATTACTATAAATTCGATAAAATAAGCTTACACAGGGATTGGTTTGTGGTGTACTGATAAAATATGTTGTTGTGATAAGTACACAACAAACCAATCCCATTAAACTTCTATCGATTTTTTTTTTACTGATCAATTAATTTTAATTTTGGATATTTCCCTCAACTAAATATTTTCCTTAACAATCAGCCATTTACTTTCATTAACGAAAATATTGACTTTTCTGAAATTGCATTTTAGAATAAGAAAAACACTAAATTTGTTAGCCAATAAATAGACTGGAGTTTATTATTATAATGAATAGAGAAAATTTTATTTAAAAAAAAACTTTTTTAAATAAGATTTTTAAAAAAGAAAAACCATTATTTATTTTTCCCAATTCTTCATTTACTTCAGTATAATTAAACAGTAAGTCATTTCTGAAGCATTCATTAAAAAGCATAACCATTTTCTAGAATCATTTTTTTTCATAACATTTTATTTATTTACAAATGATGCTTCTTGAGTAGTGAACTTTATATATGTGTGTGTGTAGAACTATTTGTAAATTAAAAATTGGCAGTTTTGTCATATTTGGACAATGAGTCTTTCAAGTTTAAACACAAAAATTCAGTTATCAGAATAAGTTTGTTTCCCACTACATTTTTACTTGCTAAAATTATTGTGTTATGATCATATCTACACCAAATAATATAGACAATAATTACTGATATTTTAAGTTTTTCCATTAGTTCTGAAAACAATGGAAGTTCATGTAGGAAGTTTTTGATATACTGAATTGGATTTTCAATTATCTTCTACAATAAAAACTTGTAAATTAAACAAACTGGTATATTTTCACGCAATATAAATTTGATTTTTTTTTCTTGAATAATTTATAAACTTTATTAAAATGGATTACATGGTATATTTTTATTTATGGCATACTTTAAAGCATTCTTTCTATTAATATAAATAACAGGATCATTTTCTACAGTAAATGATACAGGCTTTTACAGTTTGTCTATAGTATTCCAATCTGTCCTGCAATAAAGAATATTAAGTCTACATGCATCTGATATTTGTCTTTCAGATTTGATCCTTTAAAAAATTTTTATTCAAATATTTAATTCTAAAATGCTTTTTAAAAACTCTAAAGATTTCTATCTTGTTGTAAGCTCACAATTATAAACTGCTGGCAACCAAAATGCAATACCTTGAGGAAGCATGGTAAATCATGTGAAATTTACAATGGATACCCACATCGCAGGTGACTGTAGTGCCACCTGTTAGAGTTACATGAAGGGAAAAGAAATTGTCGACTTGAATTACAGAAATTTTTTTTAATGTATAAGCAGTTAACTATGCCTCATAGAAATCTAAAAGTGTATTCAAGAAAGTTCGTGAGTTAATACAAGGAAGAATAATAGCAGATCCAAATTTTGGATTATCCCACAAGGAAATCAGTGATTGTGTTAGATGAAAACAGGCAACTGGGATGTGGATCTGTAATCATTAGTTGCAGGTGAGAATGGCAGACTGATGGTTGCAGACATCTCGTAGCACCACTGGATGCAATGAGACATATTGTACACAAGGCAATAATTGTCCAGTCATATTATGAACAATTACAATAGAGTCAGCCTGTAGCAGATTGTTCAGTGACCATTCATTCCATTTGATGTTGTTTTGCAAATGAATATTCTCTGAAAGGTGTTTATTGCTTTCTGTACCCTTCATTCAAAACTATTGGTGTTCATGCCACCTATGGTGGGATAATGACAGATATGGGTGTAGAAATAGATTGCTATTGTCTTGACTAACAAATGCCACAATGATCAGATTCAAGTCTACAGACAATTGTGAGACTTTTGAACTATTGCATTATGGATTATTACATTGGTCCTGCAGCTGATATTATGGTAGGAGATGGTACTGGATGTGTAAAGTGTTTGTACATTTTTGCATCCATCTAATAAACATTGCCAGTACACAGAACAGCCAGCATTATACATCTGAGATGTAGGTAGGAATGGTTCTCCTGTACTTTCAGCACTTGTCAACAGCAATATTTAAGCAAGATAAAATGTGACTGCACATGCCATGCAATGTTTAAGAATTCTTCATTATCCATCAGATTGGATTGAATTGCTATCTTGTCTTTCTCATGTTGTACAAATATATTTCCCCAATTAAAAATGCGTGATCTGATCCAAGCTTGTACAAAAAGTTAAGGATACACCAATGCACTGCTTGCACAATTTTGGTAATCTGTGAAAGCTGCATGGACTGCTATATCCAAAGGAGACAAACAAAGCCCCCATGATTCCATACCAAGGTATATGGTAGTGGTTGCGGTAACACACAATAAAAAATTACTCTCTACTAAAAATTAATGTTGTCATCATCCACATATATCACAAAAGGCTGTAATTTCAATCATATGATCTTTGTGTAATGTGTTATTGGCCAAAAAATTCTATTGTGATATGTCTGGTCTTTCTGGGTGTTGTATTTTGGGTGACCAGCAATGTATATAAAAGGAGCGAGACTCTCAAGCAATTGCATTTTATATTCTTGATTGATTTCTATTTATAACCGGCATATGTTTAAAAAAATTGGATAACTTAAATACAAAGTATGATAGTAATTAATTGAATTTATTTAACTCAAAGAAAACTGTCAAATAATTAGTTAAAAATTAAATCAAATACAATACTGTTCTAAATTTTTAGAAGAGATAAATGTAGTTAAAAGAACAAAACAGCTAAGTTATAGCAATTATAAAAACAATTAAGTTAAATAATTTTAATTAAAATACACTAAAAGCATATATAAATGCTTTCTAAATAGGATTTTAATTGTAATTACAAATTTTAAAGCATAAATGTAGTTAAATGATACTTATTCTATTTGACTTACTTGTGATGCTTAAAAACTTTTTAAGCGATCTACCATATAAACAAAACGGAACAGCTAAGTGAAAATTTAACAGAAGATATACTTTGCTTTAACAATATGATCAAATAAATAATAGCAGCAAGTCAAATTTAAAAACAACATTATTTCATTGAAATTTTGCAGCTCCCAATTTTACAGGATGTGAAAACTTTGAAACAATATATAAATAGAACATTTCCACAAAGGATGCTTTTGCATTTTAAATATGTATTTAATTGAAAAAAAAATTAATTGAAAACAAGGAAAAATCATTAATTTCTTATTAAAAATGTTCTTAATTCATACACTCTAAAAACCACAATGTCGCAGATAAACACAATTTATGCGTGTCAATGTTTTAAGTTTTGTAATAATGCATTATTATTGCCAACTTCAGATACATAGAATAGTTGCTTCATTATGTAATTTTTCCAAGAAAAGTTCTGTACATATCTGAGCAATATAAAATTAACAGATTTAGTTTTCTTTATAACTCATTCTATATATCTGCTTATCAAAACTACCATATTTTTTGTTTCAATTAAAACAAATAAATGTGAACATATGGAAACTAATTTATAATCAATAACAAAATTGAGAAAATATATTATTTTATTTACATATATATATATATATATATATATATATTTATATATTTGCTTTCATAAAATATATAACAATGTAAAAAAATGCAAATTCAAATGTGGCACCACAAAATTGATAATCTAACAAACTCTAGTTATTAGAAGTTAATAAGCTTTTTAATTGCATCAAAGCATCTCCACTTGCTAGGAATATAAAATGGTTCATGAATGTGAGGGAAAGGAGTATCAAATCCAGTAACTCTTTGCACAGGTGCTTCAAGACTCAAGAAGCATTCATTCTAATAAAAATAAATTTTCAGTATGCGTTATTAGTAAAACATAAGAAAAAATATAAAACTAATTCATTAGAAGACAATAGGAAGGACATAATTGAGACATTCATTTTGTCAAAATATTAATGATATTTAATATGTTAATATAATCAATGATAATTGAATAAACAATTTGCTAAACTATATTACACTTGTGATTGATTTTCAGTTTTCCCATTATCAGCTCTGATACAGGTACTAAAATGAATGATTATGCTAAATGATGAATTATATAAGAAAGATGTTAGAATTTTAGTTAATTTAATTTCAGTTTGTTAAAGGTTAGTTAATATTTGCTTAATTACAGTATCAAAAATTAGGCAAAACAATGTCAAAATGCTTCAAATGTTTATTACAAGCATTCTTAGTTTGATTTGGTTTGTTTGTGCCTCAATGGTCACTTTTTGCACACGATGGCTAATTAGACCGGGACCTACTGTTTAAAGTAGATTTCGAATCACTACAAACATCCATGGCCAAGGTGGGATTCAAAACATCGAACAGTTGAACTGAAGACAAGAGCATTAACCATTCAGTTGGCAGCTCGGCTCAAGGATTCTTAATTTTTTAAATAGCATTATATCAAAAACTGCTAGGAAGTTTTCAAATATATGCCATAAAGCTGACAATTCATACAATGAATAAGTAGTAAAAAATTAACTATTTTCTCATCTAAGTGAGCAGTAATTTATGCATCTGACAATAGGATAAAATAAAAAAAAATCCTATCTTTAAATAAATAAAACTAGTCAATGTTATTTAAGAATTTTAATGATTTATGTTTGATTAAATATACTCTTTTGTAAATAGAAATTCTAAAGCATAATGAAATGAAAATTCCCAAAATCGGCTATTTTTTAGAAAATAAATAAATGTCTATTGAAGAAATTAAAAACTTACAGAAATTATACACTATTTTCCAGGAGTCAAATCAAAATTCTAGGAGTTTCTAAGAACAAGGACCAGGGAAACCAGGATAAAAAATAATTTTTAGGAGTTTCCAAGATCTAAGAGTCCTGGTAAATAAAGCTGTTTACAATATGTGGTAAAGAAGATATTTGATAACCAATGTTAATACAAGATAGAATTACTCTTAATGTAGCAATATGTAAAAAGACTGTGACTCAAATTATGAGGCATTAGAATCATTTGGAATATTTTTTTATTATATTTAAAGAGCTAAACCTCGATGTAAGATTTGTAGCTTTTAATTGCATATATATGTGTGTGTGTCTGAAAAAGACTATTATGAATAGTTGATAATGCAGTGGTATGTTTCCAAGTTATTATGAAGAACGACAGGCAGGAACATAAAGCATAGAGATAGCCTTTCTCAGATAAATATCTTTTTATCTTATGATTTTAATAATATTAATATAAAACTTTTCATACAAAAATATCAATAGCATTATTTACATAATAAATATTTGGAGCTTAATTTACATTCAATTCAATAAAAGCATGACTATTGGCCTTTGAGTTTCATGAGTTTAGTTTCAGCCATATTATACATATTTAATATTTTAGCTTCAAAAAAGAAATTTACAAATTATTTTTATTAAAAAATTATAAGGATTCAATCAGCATCATATAAAAATTTATGAAATCTATTTACTGTTATTTTTTTATTCATTTATTTACTGTTATTTATAATAACAGTAAATAAATACTTACTTGAATAGTAGCAGCAATTTCAGCACCAAAACCTCCAGTAAGAGGAGCTTCATGAGCAACCAAAACACGTCCAGTCTTTTTCACCGACTACAAGATTAATTGGAAAAGGCATTCACATTACATGAGATAACAAAGAGACTGAATAAATAGCAAGATATTATTAAATGAAAGCAGTTTTAGCGATCGTAAAAGAACTTTAATATACAGAAGAATAAAACAATGTTAATAACACATTTCTAAAATTATAGCATTGTTACATTTCTCATTCTAATCAAAATCAAATTTATTTGCCTTAATTTTGTGTTTAATTTCAGGAACTGAATATATTTTTATTCATTATCTGCCAATAAAAAATACATAAATCAAACTATAAAACTAACAAATGGACTGTATGAAAGCTGACATTAGTAATAGATGAATATTTCATTTAAAAACAGTTGAAATTAAGCATACAATATAATGCAAAAACTTCTTAAAATTTACTTAAACATCAGTATAAATTTAAGCATAATTAACTCTATTTCAAAAACATATTCTAACTTACATTTACAATAGTTTCTTTATCCCATGGAAGTATAGTAACCAGATCAATTAGTTCACAGGAAATATTTAGTTTATCTTCAGCCAATTGGCACACTTCTCTCAAAACATGAACTTGAGTGCCCCAACCAATGACAGTAACATCATCACCTACAAAAAAAAAAAAAAAAAACATATATATAAAAATGTGCATCAAAAGATCTACTCTAGATATTAATACAATAATACAGCATGGTGTTAAAATTTCCACGATTTATATGTATTAATTCTTTACAATGTTTTTTCAATAATTTAAAATAAAATTTTTATGAATGAAAGTACATAATATTTTAAATTGTAAAACATTAAAATAAAGATAAATCATTTTAGTTGCAATGCAAATAGTGTTATAAATAGTGCTTCTTTGTCAAATAGTGCTTCTTTGTCATATTACAGTTAATAGTAATGATTAAGATATATATTTTAATAATGGCAGTATTTGTTTAAAATCTTGCAAAATTTAAAAAGCAAATCCTCATGTATTACATAGTAAAATAAAATTTATATTTAAAACCAAAAATAAAATTTAAATGTCCCATACATTTCTGTATTTTACAATATATCAAATTTACATTTTTTATTTTTCTTAACAAAGTTCCTGTAAAAGTACATAAGATGGTATAAAATAAATTTTGAATTGAAGTCATCATAAGTAGACAAGAAAAGTGACTAGTGTCTTGAGAAATAAAATCTGAATTTGAGAATTTTGTGTAGAAAATTCTTCATTTCGGGGCTGTATTTTATAAACTGATACATTGATGTATCTTCTTGAGTAAAGAGCAGAAAAGTCAAAGAGAATTAAAATAGAAGAATTTAAGATACTTCTGAATTTTTGTGTGTATTTGTCTATTTAAAGACAGCTAGTTACTTAAAAAAATATTTCCAAAGAAAGTATAAAAATTTTTACTGAAAGACAATATAGTAGAGAAAATAAATTTATGCTATCTGAAAATCAATACAGTTACCTTCAGTTAGAATTTCAGCTTTAGACAAAGGCAGTTCATAATCTTTCAAAGGAACTTGTTCAACAGCCATCCTATAAAGAATTTTAGGCTCAAAGAAAATACAAGGATTTTTATCACGTATACAGCTCAATAATAGACCTTTTGCTTGTATAGGGCCCCTAGGAATAACAACCTGTAAAATGAAAAAAAAAAATTGTCAACTGATTGAGATTTATTTACTAACACAATATGTGATGTGATAATATAGTACAAAATTACTTGAAACCACTTTAATTTCATTAATAAAAAATCTAAAAAACATATCGGGAAACATAATTTTATATACACCATCACTATAATATATAAATATAGTGGAATAAGTTCAACAAAAGCATCTTAAAATTAAAACGAATTTCAGAGTAGCAGTATTCTGCATTCTATATTGTTAAGAGACAGATAATATGGAAGTACCTAGAGGGAAAATTTAGCATTTTTGTTTCAACATTCAAACACATTTTCTTGGTTTTGATATTCTTTTGTTTGCCTTATATATTAATAACTAATTTGACATTTATCTTTTAGTAAAATATACATCATTAAAGAATATGTTGCGGAAAAAATCATATTATTTAATTAAAGAAGTATAGCATTACATTCAACTTTATTTTTCTCAATTAAACATGTTAATATGAAATGCATAAAAAATTATAATTTCAAAATAATTTCTTTATTTTTGCTATATTTCTTTTTATTGTTATTTGATTTTTTTTTTGATTTTTAAGAATAGTATTTTATACTTACTTTCATATATTGTATAAATTTTGTGTATTTTGTAGTGATAAAATGTTGATAATTAGATACATATTTTTTACTCTATTGAAATAAACTATTTTAATTCATCATCTAAAACCATTGCCAAAGTGTGTAATAAACTAAAATACAATAATTACTAACAGGATAAATGGGCAACAGTGTAATGAAGAAAAGACAAATTTCTTCATTGCACTTGAAAAAAGTTCTGTCTTTTTCATAAAAACGCAAAGTCAAATACAAAAGATAACCAGCATTTTCAAAAATGAGGATAATTCAAACTAATGTAATAAAATAACTTTAATCAGCAACTATAAGTTTCCATATTGAGCAATATAAAGTGAAGACGGAACAATGCTTATATTTATAAAAATTGCAATAACTGGAAGAAATCCTCAAAATAAAAGAATTTTAATTCATAAAAAATTTTTTCAGATCAAATAAATGATTATATTTTTAAAAAGAAAAAAAAGTTTTTAAAACCAATATATGATGAAACCACTGTGTGTTGTAATAAGTGCTGCTGAACAACATGACTAGAATTAGAGATTTTAAATGTCTGCCAGGAGTAGAGTGCCCCTTAACTACCGCAAGTCCTTGATTGCCAATGCAATGACTGCCCTGGACCTCTATATATGCTTTTTGTAAGTATGCTTCTCTGCAATGCGCCTCTATTATTAAAGCTAGACTCATGACTTTGAAATGCAATAGAATGTCTCCTTGACACTGCTTACAATGAAATTTCCTGTTTCAAAAAAGAGAGACAATTTGGAGAGGGGAACGTTTCTTAGAATGATGAAAGCTGTTGCTTGTTCCTGATGTTGCAATTATTTGTCTTTCTTTTCAAGTAGTTCATAACTTTTATCTTTCACTTTCATTTTTGTTACAGTATGTTATAAAAACTTTTTACATTTTCATGAATATGCTGTTGAGAATTCCAATATTAATGCACAGAAAGTGATGTTGGTTTATGTGCTCTATCTTGTTTTAAAATATATCACACTACAGATTAGTAGTAAAATTTTTTTCATTATACTCTTACTTTATAATTTAAATTTTGTATTTTCATTTCTCTCTTGTTTTATTCTTTTTTATTTTTTGAAGTAAACAATTAGAATGGAAAGCATGCAGCTTCTTTTTCTGCGATACATCTCATAACTGTGCGTGCCTGCATGAAAACCAGTGGCACTGGGGAGAGAATCTCGTGAGTTTTCCTTGTCAGTTAAAGGGTTAAATTCATCTGTTGAAAATGAAGGATAAATTCCACAAGTGAAATGCCAATCAGCAAAATTTTACACGTTTAATCTATGACATAGGCATAGAACAAGTAAGCCAGGAAATAAGCTGTGTTTGTTCTTCAGAAAAGATATCTTTTACTTTTATAGTAACATGTGAATAAGCATTATCCTGATGAAATATAGATGAAGAAAACAAAGAAATGATTTTAGATATAAGATATTCATTGTATCAATCAAAGCTCATAATTCATAACAGCTGAGATTGTCCACAATAAACAATCATATGACAGACTATAACTTCAAATGTGGCAGTCCATGATGATGTAAGGCTCCTTCTGGAAATTAACATTTACTGATATAATGTCGAAGGTGAATATAGTCAATATAATAAAAATGAAAGCAGCATTTGTGGGATTGTATTGAAGATATATAGTCACCAAATTGTGTCAAATTCACTGTTCACAAAATTATATCAAATTTGTGAATAGGATAATCAAATTCAAAAGGTTTTATGTTCAGAAAATGGACTTTACAGTCTCAGTAATTTCTGACTTTTAGTTATTTTCTCAGCAATCTATCAAGGCTATTATTTCTATTTTTATAAAATAAAAGTATTTTTTGTAAATTATTTTAATAAATCGAATCTTAAAAAATTACAATCAATGAATGTTCAGTATTTTATGTTTACCTTTTAACAATCTATTTCCTGGATTTCCAAGTTCAATAAATTTTAAAATAACTTTATATTTTATTATTAAATATCTTATGCTGCCCAGCCATAATTTATTAAAATAAATGATTTAATCAGTCAGTTTATTAAATAGAGTAATTAAGCAGCAAAATTAACAGAAGCAAAAATTTATAATACAAATGGAAAGCACATTACTCTATTGTATTTCAAATTTATTTTCATTACAAATGAAGATAAGTATTTAATTTCATATTAAAGAAACACACTTTCTTTACACATTATTAAAATCATAATACAATACAAAAGATCATAGAATATCTGTATACAAGAATATTCCTTCCAGAAACACTTTCATTTGAAATGTTAATTAACAAAAAGCAATATTTTACTTTAAGTTGTAGTCTATGTATTGAGAATAAACTAAGGAGGGATTAATTAAGGGTTTTATGCTATTTTATCTTTAAAATATAGAACTTAATGCATATTACAATACTAAGTTTTTCACTTTTAGTTGGGAAATTCCATTGTTTTTTTAAGGTTTGATTGTTGTGTACTTCTCTTTAACTCTAATAATAATAATAATCCAGGGTTTTTTTTTACAGTATAAAGACATTTATTCAAATTAATTTTATATAAATTATATTTTTTCTAACATTATAAAAAGAGGATTATAGAGTTTTATAAAATAAAAATAGTTGATGCAATTATTGTTAATTTTTTAATTAAAAAATCATAAGTATAAATACTAGATAAAACAGCAGTTTCATTAAGAAGATTTAGTTTAATTATTGTTAAAAATCAAATATTTGGTTTCATATATTGATGAAATAAATATTTTATACGCATACATTAAAATTACTAAACATGTTTGTGTTCCAATTATTCATAATAAGCATATAGTTACAGTATAAAACTAATTATTCTTAACACTAAAGTAATACTTGAACAAAAAAATATATGCAATACTTGACCAGCCATAACTTTTAGTATATTTTAATATTAAAATATTTCAACTCTTAATGAGAATAAAAGGAAATTTTAAGAATTAGTCAGTCAGAATGAAACAATCATTAGTATATTATATTTTGAAAACTGACATGATCAAAATTTGGAGTTAGAATATTACGTTGCTACAAATACAGTTTTTATCCATTTATAATGTAATTAAATACAGTATTATAATGCAATTAAATATTTATGGAAATTTTTTGTTAAAAATACACAAAATTATCAGATTTACTAGGAGTTTTACAGTGGAATTAAGCAGTTAAGCTATTTAAAAATAAAGAATATTTTAACAGTGCATACAAAGTATAAACAATAAAATTTCTAAAATTCCATTACTTTAATTCCAGGAATATGTGCAAAAAATGCTTCTGGACTTTGGGAGTGATAAAGTGCTCCATGTCCAACTGCACCAAATGGGGCTCTTATAGTTAAACCACCACAATTAAATTCATTTCCAGATCGATATCTTATTTTTGCAGCTTCATTTGTTATCTGTAGACGTTGCAAAATAAATGAATCAATAAATTACTAATAAACAAACTGCATAATTTACTGAAAACAAGTGATATATCAAATATAACACAATAGCCAAATATTAAATTTAAAACATCCAAAATTAGTAAGCAAAAACAAAATATTGTACACATATTTATATAATTAATGGCTAATTTTATTTTTATAAATTAGAAAATTATAATAATTACACCCAGTAGCTTCGATTTTCAATAAACTATACATAAATTTTTATTTTATAACAATCAATTTATAGTAAGTACATTGAATTGGAGTTATAAAACATTAATAAGAATAATATTGTGTTTAAATACTATTTGTAATAAATTGTAAAATATGAATAAAAAGGATGCACAAACATGATATTGTTAAAAGTTTGATGTAAAATATAATGAGGAGTTTATAAAAACACATGCAATTCCAACCATAAATTTAGCATAAATATACATTATGTTAGATTTTAAAATAAAGCAAAAATTATATACATAACATCTAATATTTTTGCTTTTTTTTAGTTGACTATCTGTTATTTTATTAAAAATTAGATAATATTGAAAAAAGATTATATTAATTTGAATAAAGAAAAATCAATGAAAATGGATTATTATCTATATTTAACCTAAAGCACATTGTTAGAATTCATACCAAGCAACTCGTACATAGTTTTAGAAAGTCATGAATAATTTTTAATATTGATTTTTTGCATGATAAAAGTTTAAGCATTAATAAAAAATTATTTTAGATTAAATTGGAAAATATGAGATTAAATGCAATTAAGTAAGTTATTAGAAAAAAAATTTTTTTAATTGATTTAAAATATGTTATGTATTTATTAACTTAAGTTTATATAATAGTGCAATGATGTACACAAATGAAATATTAACTATAAGACAGATATAAAAAAGATATATAGTAATTAAGAGGTTAATGAAGAAATATAGCAATGTTTAACAGATAGTTTTAGTTAGTCAAGCAGAACAAACATTGCCCCCCAATTAAATAAAAAATACTTCAATATTGTAAAGCAGAGATGATTGTAGAAAAATGGACTAAATCAAAAATTGCAGAAGAAAAACTCAAACATTTACATACATGAGGGCAATACTTTTAAATTTATTGTCAGATATAAATTTTTCTTATTTACTATACTTTGTCTCATAATTTTCCTCACTTTTGATACCTGAGTATATTTTCAATTTTACATAAGTAAAGATAAATTAATCAAAATGTAGATTTCTAAAGAAACATAGCTGCAACTCAATTAACTTTAGTAAAAGTTGTGAATGTTAGATTGATAAGTTTTAATTAAATTAAAATTACTTTAAATATTATTTGCATATCTAATATGTGGGACTGTGACTTCATTTGAAAGCAACTGCTAGACTAGACAATGCTACAGGTTGAAATATTAAAAATAATTTCTTGCTTTAGTTTCTTTTATTATGACAACATATGATTTGATAACTAGAAAAAATTATTTATATAAATTAAATTATACTAGAAATAATATAAAGATTTACATTTCCAATTTACACTCCAAACTATATTGCCAATGATTATGCAAACAAAAAGTTAAATAAATTTTATGCTTAAATATAAAGAGATTTATTGAAATATCTCTACATTCAAATAAAAACTCTTTGATTTTTTTATTACAGTTTAATTTAATAAATTAGAAACATGTTTTATTTACTTACTTTAATATCATTTTATACAAATGAAAATAATCATAAAATTAAATTATATGATTTATTGATGTGATTTTTAATTGCACATATAAATAGCAATAGGAAAACATTACAATATCTTTCGCCTTAATATAAAAAACTATGCAGATACATGTTTCATGCCTAAAATTCTCTTTATGTAATTTATCTGCAAACTTAATTAATCTTTCGTGGAGGTTTTTAGCATTTTTTGAAATTTATCAGCCATTGTACAACAAATTAAGAAAATTAGTTCAAAAAATTGAATTAAAAAAGTATTTTACAAAACAAGGCAATTAAATGAAATTTTATTATCAAAAAATACAACACGGAAGTGTGAAGAAAATTAAATGATATTTTCTTATTTCCAAATTGAAAAAAAATAAAAATAAGAAATTTAAAAACAAAGGATTCACTAACTTGATCAAAAGCAGGGAAAATGTAATCAGCAAATTGAATTTCTGCAATAGCTGTAGCTCCAGCAATAGCCAAACCAACACCAAATCCTACTATTCCTTGTTCACAAAGAGGTGTATTGAATACACGATCACGACCTTAAAGGAAAACTTAAAATGAATAATCATAAGGAAAGCAATCAAAAACTCGAAATTGAGGTATTAAATTTTTCATTTGTATATATATATATATATATATATATATCACATTTTTAAAAATTACCATTATAGCAATTCTTATAGTATTTTGATACTAATAAAATAATAAAAGTATAAGAAATAAATGAATTTTATTGAAATATTTACATTTTAAAATAATAAATTATACAAAGTGCATTTAAAATATTAATCCTTTAGTATTTGTATTATAATTTAATATTTGTATAAGCTTGACAATAATTTTAAATAACTTAACTCAAACATTATATTTTAACAGTGATGCAGTATTTTATCATATTTTTCTTTTGTTGCAATTGGACAATAAAAGAAAAAATATGATTCATTCAAATAATAAAGACTTGTTGTATTGTGCAGGTGATTAAAGCAAATTTTACCATGTGAATCTAAAACACTTACGTTACCCCATTCATACTATAAATTTTATTTATAATTCACATTGCATAGCTTGAGTTAATGAAATAGTAATTGATATCCAAAAAAGTATTTAATTATTAAACTATTCTGCTCAAAAAACAGTTATGCAAAACCAGTACACAATTAGTGGTGTAATATTTTTTTTTTGTTACTAATTCTTTTTTATTTCATTTATACTTGAAACACCTTATAAAAATTCTGTAAAAAATATTTTATCATACTAATTAAATTAGGTAAATATAACTCTAAATTTTAATTCAAATACTATTCTGCGACTTCTTATACTACACAAGAATTAGCATATGGCTCCGTTTAATTATACATTATACCCTTAACACATAAAATAATGCATATCTCCAACTATCAACATAAATATGGAAGCTAAAAAAATAGTAATACAAGCAACTTTTCAACAAAATATCAAGAAAATATTTATGTCCAGAACTATGATACTAGACATAATATTTCCCCGCTTAATAATGTTACAAACATTTTTTATCTACACACACACACATTACCCGTTCTCCATTTTTAATGTCAACTATAAGGTTTATGACTCCAAATCATATTACTAAATCAATGAAAATTCAAATTTGATAAAATTATTATTTACAAGTTACAAGATAATTAACTGCTCGCTACACACAATGCACCACCAGAGATATCAAAATTTGTTTAGTAGATACCACATTAAAAAAATGATTGAAATAACATCCTTTTCTGAAGTGTGGGTGATGGCAGAATCAGTAAATAGTGTCACAGTCATTGTTGGCTATAATTGTTGCCACATACCTCAGCATAGAGTACATACATCTTACATATTTTGCTGAAGTTGATCTGATATAGCAGCAAATAGTGTGTCCTAGCTCAGCTGTTGTGCAAGCATAAATCACATGTTTTTGATTGGTGATAGATTGTGAGAACAAGCAGGCCTAGAAACCAATTCAATTTAATGAATAAAGAAAAAAAAAATTTTTTTAAGCCATGTGATATTACACATTATCCTATAGATATATTAATGATGGCAAGAGTCCTGAAGGTATGGTAGGAGCAGGGCACCAATACATCAGAGGTGAAATGTTGGCTGTATCTGCAGTGTGGCAATACTGTGGGATCAGTGTGACAGTGCATAATGCAACAGTCTTTCATCATGATGTCTCTATACTCAAACCTGACCATCATAGTATTGCAGGGAGAAGTGAGATTTGTCAGTAAAGACAATGTTGTTTCATTTTGAACTATTGGTGCAACAAACATTTATGGTTTTGAATCAAGGGTAAACAAAGCTATAAATGTCATGAGGACATTCCATTCATTGAAAAACATTGAATGCTACAAATAGACATTGAATAAAGAATAACAGCAATACTACAGTGTCATGTATATAATATACCTGTCACTAGGTGCAGCACTGCAATAATACACGTGTGTGTAGTCTAGCTAATTAATTCATTGTTTACCTATTGAATTCAGCGATTATAGAGCCACATCACAGTTGCTTTGTAAGCAATCTCTTTTCCCTTAATATAATGCTTGCAGGTGACACTACAATGCTTCTGAATTGTGTCTCATCCATGTCAACACATTATAAAAATTTCACATGATATGCATGCTTCCTTCAAAGTATCATATTTTGGATGGCAAGCAGTGTAAGATGGAAATTAAAATCCCTGTGCAACAGATAATTAAAAATTTCTTATAAGCAATATACATTAAAATTAATCATATAAGTAACTAACTCCTTGGCATTAAAGTCCATATTGGTCCATAGCCTCCCTAACAATTCGACTCCAAAGCAGACTATCTCATGGTCTTCCAATTTTTAATCTTCAAGTTCTTGAAATATTTTTCAATCACTTTGAACCATCTCTTCTGTGTCTTCCTCATTTTCTCTAACTTTACCTGACCCCTGACCTTTAAAACTTTTTTGTACTTTGGTTGTGATTCATTCCCTCCATTTGTTGCAACCACTAGAATCTTTTTGATTTTATATATATATATATATATATATATATATATATATATATATATATATATATATATATATATATATATATATTCCTTTAAAAACTTTTGAATTTCATAATTGTATCATTTCCTCCAACCTCCAAACATTCACCCATTCACCACCTTTGACTGGTTCAAATATGGCTTTTAAAATCTTCCTCACCCAAGTTATTAACATATTTTCATATCCTTGAATTAAAGCTCAAGTCTCTGGTCCATAACAGAATCTGTATAAAACTGTGATTTTCATATAAATAGAATAAAAAAAGAAAACTTTTAACAACTCAGAATGAACCAGTTATCTTAGAATATCAGTTAGAAATGTCTCATTCTCCTAGGATAAACCATTCATTCAAAAAAACTACTGATTCAAAGGGAAAAAAAATTCTCATTGTAGATAATATTGTATAATAAAATTTAGCAGTTATAGATTGTATCCATGTTTCGCTTAATAGTCATAGCTGCTATAATATTACTTACCTACAAGTCTTGATTTTAATTACAGTCAAAGCATTTTCCTTAGAACCCACTCTTAATTCAATGGCACAACAACCCATATGAAGGTCTAAGCTGACAGTAAATAAAAGCTTACAGGTGAAAGCTTAATGAAAAACCCCCAATATTCAGGGCTGCTGAAATATTTTAGAAAACAACCATTATCGTCCAAAGAAAGGTTTCATACAACAGTGATAAAACCAAAAATCTAGAAAATGTTTGAAGACTAATCTACAGGAACATGCACAAAGCAGTAAGAATTGTCAGACATTTCCTATCAGTCAACAATATGACGGATTTGTCCTGGAATTTCTTACCATTAAAATATTAATTTCATCACTAATACATGTTGAACAGAGCTGATCAACTAAGTATAGTTGAAAATACATAGTTAATCTGAAATTTTCATATGTATCTTAATGGTAAAAAAAAAAGGAATTAAAATTTATAAAAATATTACTTCATTAAATTATGTTATTTATCCAAAGTTTTCTTTTGTCTAAAAGAATATTAATAGAAATAAAAAAGTCAGTAGAACAACTTATACAAAATCAAAAGATTTATAAGAAATAAGAACCTGAATATTTTATAATATTTAAAGATATGTTATGAATAAAGAGAGAAAATTTTCTGGTTTAATCATACCATTCAGAACTATTTTCAAAATTAATGAAATTTAGGGTCTAAAATTCTGTTATTAAATAAAATTACTATTCAATCAGTGTTATAAAGTTTGAAGATTTATTAATTTCAGAAAACTTAATCTTTAAAAAAACTGTTTCAATGCCTCAAAATCAACCATAAATTTTTTTTCTTTCTGAAACCAGTTTAGTTATCCTCTCTTTTTAAAAGAATGGCAGCTCCTTACAGGCCTAAGTGTCAATTATGTATATTTCCCAGCATCTTCTATCCAAGGCATAACTCTTCTTTAATTCTTAACCTTCAAAACAATTATTAACAATGTAAATGGTGACTGTATAACTTAAAATTGTAGCACCTAATTTGCTAACATCCCTTCTCTTATACCACAGCTCTAAGGAGCTTTCTTTCAAACGTATTTAAAATACGTTGAGTATTAGTATCAAGAGTGTGTTTAAGAAAGTATGTTATTGATGTAAAGTATGTTGAATATTATAATTATTCCACTTACATAGTTGGTTGGTTGGTTTTTATGGCGCAAGGTATAAGAAAGGACAAGCTCCACTTACATAGAGCAAGACAAACAAAGTTAGAGTCATATATTACTGACTTAGTTTTTTGACAATAAGTTTTGTTTGTTTTCTCAATCCAAAGGAACATTTGTCAAATATTTTTCTTCTGCTGCTAACTTCTGTCTTAAAATTGTTTTCATTGTTGATTATTATGCTAATTATCTGTTGATTATCTCAAAATTACATTTTTTTATGACTGTTCTCTTTTTATAAATAGTGTACTATAAAAAAAATAATAATAATACGTACTACATAAGAAAGACTTAAAAAATAAAATTCTTACTTAAAAAAATTCTCACTTTCACTTTATTGATGAAAAACGAGATAAAGTATTCACTTAAATTTTTCTGTTTCAAAGCTACTATTTACTCCATGTAAGAAAGAATTTCTGTTGTTTTGCTAAAAAAAATCAGCTCTATCTTGTCAAATGTTTATCTGCTTGCTTTCTAGACAATCATAATCCTATATCATTTTATTCTTGTTTGATACCTTGAAGTTCTTATTCATTCTTATACATTATTTTCTATATCACTTTGGTTTTGGTTTGTCACTCAATGATTATTTCTTGCATGCACTTGCTCCTTAGATCAGAAACTGCAGTTTAAAGCGGATTCCAAACTATTATAAACACTTCTCCTCAAGGTGAGATTCAAATCCATGAACTGTTAAATCAAAGGCAAATGTGTTTACCATATGATTACAAACTCTGCTAAAATATTACAGCAGTTTATAAAAACATTAGAATTTAACATTTTGTATATATATATGCAGCAAGCAGCCTGCAGGATTTCATTATTCACAAGGCTTGTAGTTGTTCACTGAAAGCTTCATCACAGAGTGGCAAATATCCTGATGAGAATCTGTGAAACCAATGTCTTGCTGTACATTCAGCCACAGCACTATCCCCAAATGCTTGAAAAATGCAGCTAATAAGCCCATTTTGAAGTTGTAAAGCAAATAACACATAACAAGCTCATTCAACATGTTCACCTTTTGTCGCTACTGTACAAGTTACAATTGATAAATGTGTCAGATGCTTTGAATGCATCAAATTGGGCATATTTATTATTAAATCATAAAACAAAATTTACAAACTAACAATAGAAAGATATATTTTAATTTTTCTATTCATCAAACAATTGGCATAAGAAAACTGAACATTACTTTTTTTAATATTTGTCAAACATTACGAAGGAACACAATTTGATAGTGTATAAATATATTCGTCAACAAAAATGGAAAAAAAGGTATCAGTATTAAAAGTGTAATGTTATAACTCATTATATTATTTACAATTGTAGAATTTATATCCAATGCATAGGTAACTATGATATAAAAACACTATAACAAATGTTCTTTAATTTTAATAGCATATATAAATATTCTATTTAAAAGGAAAAATCACTGAAATAATTAAAATTGAAAAAAAAAACAAATTTTTTAATAGTAATATATTAATTAAAATATAAAACATGCCATATTTTAAATACAAAACTACAAGTAAAATAAAATGAAATTTGTTATAATCTTAAGAGTAAACTGCAAAACAGATTTAGTTCAAAAACATTAGTCTTACCATATTTATCCTGTAAGCCAACAGTGCAACGGAAAACTCCACCAAAAGCAACATCTTCACCAAATACAACTAAAATTGTAGAAAATTTTGTTTTATTTTCACACAAAAATGTTTGAAAATGGTTTTAATTTTTAATAGTAATTGAATGATACTATATAACTAATTCATTTAAATAAACATAATTTTATTAAATATTTATTCAATTAAATATATAAATTAAAGACAATAACTTATCTTAAACTTTGCTTCTAAAAATTTTAATTGAATAAAATGAAAAATGTGTTCTGATTGATAGCCAATTAATCGTAAATAACAGGAAATTGGTCTTCTTTATTTTTACTAAAATTTAAACTACATCATTTTATACAAATCTGAATGACAAAATTAAGTTTTTCTCAAACATATCTTTAAAATGCAGTTAAGCAATTACAGAACATATTCACTAAACTCTATGGCCACTGGCACCAGTGTCATCAATAATTCCAGGTGTGCCTGCTGTTTCTGCCCAAAGAAAAAATATTTCAATTTTTAACTTTCCCATAAAATGCTATGGAATTTTAGATTTTTCAATATTAATGATAAACATAACGAAACTAGAAATCTCCAGGAAAAAACTTCCATCCCAACAGATATAAGCACAAAGCAAAATGTAGTTAACTTATTTTCCTCTGTTGCCAAGTCTTCATCACTAATTTCACAAAAAAATAAAATAAATCAGTCCATTTCTATGTTTGCCATACTATGAGGGTGTTTTTTCAAAATCGCAATGAAATAACATTATTTCAATTTGTCTACTCCTTTTTTGATTCATGGTATCTATGTTCATAATTTCTATATCCATTGTTTTTCCTAATTATTTTCAAATATTTCCTTCGTTTACACTAAAATGAATGGATCAAGCAAAACACAATGTACTTATAATTTTAATTCTGAATGGGAAAAATTATTTAGCTTTATCAATTCAAAAAATTAATGTGTTTGACTGTTAGATTAAAAAAAAGTGATGCGATATCATAAAACATAATAGTGACTGTCTTTCCAAGCAGTTCCTTATACCATTCATTCAAGCTGTCATCTTAAATCTGTAATTAAAAAAAAAAAAGAAAAAAAAAGAAAAGAGAGCATTTTATATCAAAATATTTTGGTTCAACAGTCAGTTTCACAAGATGTGTGATAAAATTTTTTTTTTTTAATTTGTCATATGCTAATAAAGAAGAAAAAGTCCTGCCGAGTGGTTATTTCTTGAATGGTTAGTTAGAAGCATTTCTTAATGGTGCTAATTGCTCATTTGAGGGATTTTTCAATAAACACAAGGTCATGTCAGCAATATACAATATTTATAATCATCAGATACTGTTACAAGAAGAATATGAATCAATCCAAAAGATATGCAAATGCAGTTGAAGAGGGATTTGGAAATATGTGAGTGGTTCTCATTACGATTTAACAAGTCTACAGGCATGGAACAGTTAGCAGTTACATTGAAAATGCTATGCATTGATTGTACAATAAAAGAGCTATAAAAATAATAATAACAATAAAAATATTGCCATGACTTTTCAAGACCCTGTTACAAAAACTGTCACAAGGAAAGTAATGAAACTGATCTCATTACACATTCTGAAATATGCTGACTCAGAAAAAAGAAGAGTACTTTTAATAGATTTACGCATTTAATTTGAAGAAATAAAAAATTACCTTGCAGTCCAAAATCAAATATTTTTAGAACTAATAGATTTGACTTTTGCAATTACTATAAAAACTATATAATTTAAATTTGGAACTGCAGTGAAAAGACAAGTATAGCAAGAATGATAGGGGCTATAAACTCATTCAGAGCTGAGCTAGTTTTGAAGATATTACATCTGAAAATGAAGTCTCTTGTGAAATTTCCAAGCATGAAAAAATAATTGGCGACAGTAAAATTTACTTATCAACATTTGTCATCAACCTCCAATTGCTTAAAGATCAATTTGAAAAGCAATTTCAACAATTTAATATCATCAAAGTCATGGTCACTTTTCTCATAAATCTTTTTATCAACCTTTCTTCTAAATATTTTTATCAACCAAATAAATGTAACCGAAATAGCAACATACATTTCTGAATTTCTTCACGTTAGGGGAGAAGAAGTGGAGATTATAACATTACATTACTCCCAATTATGAAGCCCTGGCCAGTGAAATGCAATACAAAAGATCACATTAACTGTATTTTACATACATTATAAATAATTTTTATTCTTCCTATATTTTAGAACAGTTTACTAACAATTTATTTTATACAAGAATATTAATGTTAATTATATTCATATGTTAAATTAATTTTTAAAGTTGAATATTTTAGGTATTATATGTAGTGTATATTATCAACTGTAAATTTATCTTGAAAAAAAAAGGTGCCCGCCATTCGACTGATATTCTGGTATGTGCTCTCAGGCGCAAAAAAGTTTAGGGACCCCTGCTATAGAGCAATGTAATTTTTAATTTTTTTCTGTCATTAACTTATTAATCTTTTAGGGGTTAAGTTGCAGAATTCTAACATTTCAACTATTGTTTCCTATATGCATATCAGAAAAGTTTCAGGACCATTTATTCAGTTATGGTAAAAAACTAGGGAACTGTGCAGGTTTGACATGATTTTCAATTTTTGCACCAAGCACTGCTCAGCTGTCTTGCTAACCTAAACTACATCACTACATGCAATATCCGGTTACCAAACACCAATCACATTTAAACTTTAACTTTGCAATTGCATGCTGTTTTAAATTCCAAATATCAAAATTTTGAGTGTTTAATTATCATTACTTACTATAGAAGTATTAAAATGATACTAACTAGAAACTGATTTTTCAAAGATTAAATAATAAAAAATATATAAACTAAGTATAACAAAGTCTACAAAAGTTGACATATGCTTAATAAAGTTGAATCTCTAAAGAAAAGAAATTGAATTTTTATTAAGACTCGCATTTCAATTAACAAAACAGTAGTGCCCACCTTTAAAAAAAAAAAAAAAAAAACTTCAGTGTTTTGCTACCTATTACAGTGAAAACTGGAAAATAAAGCTAAATTTCTAACATAAACAAATTGCATCTTTTATTAAAACTTGAATATTAATAAACAGGACAGGGTGACGCCCACGTTAAAAGAGTTTCAGTAAGGCACAATCTAACACAAAAGTGAAATATTCAATAAAACTTAAAGATGTATTTACTTATGTAAACATACTTTAATAAAAACTAGAGTTTCTAATTAATTAACATTACCACTCTCTCTCTCTCTCTATATATATATATATATATAATATTTCATACAACAGCAATTTTCATGATAAACAAAATAACTCATCTAATCATTAGTGTTTGACAATCGCCACAACAGGACAAGAAATAAACTGTTTTTATTCCTTCAAAGAAATCTTCTACAATGTTTTTTTATGATTTCTTTGCTTTACATACTCCGCGAGGTACAAATTAAACTGACCAGGCATATGATTAGTATTCTGCATAGATTTTTTAATAGCCAACCCAACAAAAATTTGAAACAATGTTTCAAAAATCAAAATAATATAACTTTGAAAAAATTCAAACATTATCCTTTCAAAAACTGAGAACATTATTATAAAAATTCCAAACAATATATCTTTTAAAATAATATAGCTTTAAAAAATTCAAAGTTCAATAACAAGAACATTAATTTAGCAAAAACTTAAACTGTAACCAAATAAAATCACTCATTAAATACTTAAAGGGTTGCACAGATTTTTGCACATGTCATACATCATAAAATGAAAATAGTGTCATGCAAACACATTCTGAACCATTAAGTCCATTTGCTACACTTTATTACTCAATAAATGATTACTCTTAGAGCATTTTATCCAATGCACAGTTCCCTAACCTCAGGTGGAAAAAAATTACATAAGTGGCTGCAAACACTGAATTAAGAAACAAGGATTTGATTAACATTTTACCTGCAGTAGGATCTGCAGCAAGAGCAATATCTAAAGCATTTGTCACAGATTGGAAAAGATTCATTCTTGCTGTTTCGCCTAAAGAAAAGCAAAAAAGATATAAACTACAAGTTATTTATATTAAAAAAGGAGGATTTACATAAATCATCATTTTATTTTTAAACCATTGCTCTTAAACTTATTTTTATTTAACAAGTGCTGAAAATATTTGAAATGTAATTATTTATTTGATGCATAATTTTATAAAAGAAAATATTAGAAATCTTTCTAGCCCATCATTAAATTAAATAAGAGTCATTCACAAATAGGCATTTAAATACAAATTAATTTCCAATATTCTTATATTTTTTATTGATTGGAAAATGTTTAAACATAAGAACTATGCCATAATTCTGAATTTACCCATAATGTAAAATTGAAAAGCAAGCTGTACACCCTTTCCAATTTTTTTGATAATTTCACTCAATGCATATCATAAAAACAAATTAAAATCAATTAATCAGTAAATTAACATTATAAACATTACCATACGATGAATAATCCTTTTTAAATCAAGAATTACTTCAAATTATGGTTTTTAATTTCAAAAGGAGATGTGTTACTTTTAAATCATATGCAATATTTGTTTCTGAATATAAAAGATATAGAATATTAAGCATAAATTTCTTAAAAAAAACTGGCTAGTAAAATAAAAACTACAAACACAATTAAAAATACATAAAAATTATTGCATTTGCAGAGATTCTACAATGTTTATGCCTTTTTGTTGACAGTATAGCTAAACTGCTCTGACCATAGCTTTTTAATAAATAACATCCCTGACAAATATGACAGTGTTTATTATATACTATTATGACAGTGAAAAGAAAACAACAGCAATAGTTGCAGGAAAATCACAAAAACAACATACGTCTTCTTTAAAAAAAAACTCATTTAATAATTTCATCTTTTAAAAAAGAAATACCTTGTTTCAGTAAGTTTGAAAAGAGTCTATGGAACATTATGAAATATTAGAAAATCAGTGTTCTCTGTATAAAATAAAAATATATTTGAAGTTTTTAAGTGTATTAACATTTACCTTTATTCTAATTTATTTACTTAATATATGCATAAAAACCATTTATTTTTAATTCCAGTAGTGAAACAAAATTGTGATAAAAACAAAATGATTATTATTCATACAACTTGAACCTAGTTATATTAAGAAAACAAAGAGTATGAATGCTGTTAAAAATATAATGAATATTTCAAAAGTCTATTTTTAAGTCAGCCAGGTGGAGTATTCCTGATTTTGAAGCAAAGACCCCTAATACTTGGCTCACCATCACTAGAGATATCATTTCCCTTGAAGAGAATTGCAACCACACCCAGTTTTAACTTGTCCAGGTGTTTTCAGTTTTAAATCTTCAGTTAAGCCCCGTTTTGAACTTACTATCTTATATTAGAACGACACCCTAACCAGGCCACTGCTGCCTCTTAAAAATCATTGTAAGAGATCTGTTGGTATAATGGTTTATTTAATGATATTTAAGTACAATTCAAACTGTAACATTTATATCGATATTTTACTTACCATCAGATTAATATTGAACTAATGAATTTATTAAATAAAATGCTACTAATTCTAGGTATATTATTTAATATTGTTTGCATATTGTTTTTATTAATACAATCCTTATCCATTAATATTAAACTTTTCATTCTCTTTAAAACAATGACATTTTTTAGAGTTCCTATTCCATAGCTTAATATTAACTATATATAATAAAAACTATTCTTCCAATCGGAAATTAATAATGGAAAACTTTTGTAATAAAGGACTTCAATCCCAATCATCAGCTATTTCAGATAATTCATTTTAGTCTTGATCTTTAAAATATATAGCACATTAACTTATTGAGTACATGAAAAATTTGCTCACTATTTTGAGTTAGTATTCTCAAATACGAAAATAAATTGAAAATATTTTTATCAATAATTTAACTTAAAGTTTACAGACAAAATAGTACAACAAAACATTTCCAAATTAGGTATAAAATAATAAACATATAATTTGAAAAGTTTTATATTTTCTGTAATTTGTAGAGAAAAAAAGAAAAAAGTAACAGTGCAATACCATCTGATGCAGAAACAGTATCCGGAACATAAGTAAAATGAGATGATCGTTTGAAAAATACATTTGGTATCTTCAGTTTAAAATAATTACAATTTCTTAGCAAAGAAACTTTTTGAGAAAACAAGGAATACGTGACTTGCTTCAAAGCCATGTTCCTTTGTTTTGATCTGAAATTTCATCTATCTAAAAACAAAAAGTACAGAACATAAAATGTTTTACTTATGCCTACCACAAAAGATCAATTCAAATCATGAAAGTGGAATTTTTTTGAAATAGTAATACAAATACCGAGATATCTTGAAAAAAATGCTGTAGTTTGCTCTAAAGTTAATAATAGTTTATAAGCAATTGGCAACATTATTTGCTGTTTCAATGTTTTTGTTTTCCCCTGAATTTGCATCGCAACAAATTTATTCTGTATAAGATTTCTTCCAATTCTATGTTTTGTGAAAGAAGTGCATTAGAAGTAATTTCTCATTTGCAAAGATAAATATTTTCTTAGTTTTCCTTGGGGAATATAAGAACTATAATTACTTAATTCACTGAAATTAATCGAAAAGGTAAGTTTTTAAATTCTGTATTTAAATTAATATTTTCTACCATAAGAGTTTGATTATTTATTTCCAAAGTATTATCATCATTATTTAAGCTTTAAAATTATATGTAATCCATGATCCTAGACGCTGATGAAGTTCTATCATATCTAAGCCGGTGAAAATTACCCTTTAATCCTAGATATTTATAATCGTTTGAAACAGAAACTATATTTACTGTCTGAATTTTTTTTTAAATTTTAATTCACAAAATAGAGTTTGTAATAGATTTATAGTACAATATTTCAGCTTATGAAGTACTGTGAACTTTTTGGTATGATCGTTTTTGGATTCGTGCAGTTAGGTAAATCTAATTTTAATTTGTATTTTCCTGTTTTGTCAAATATAATCTATTTTTAATAGCTTTGGCAGTTATCAAAATGACGTTAAATAAATTTATGTCGTGTTCTTAATTAACGGTTTTCTTTATTTATTTATCAGGAAAGTGCTTAATTTTTGCTAATAAGTATAAGCTGCAAGGTATTTAAATGAGATTTCTAAAATTCCAATTTTAGCAGTTATTTATTTTTAAAATCATAGAATATGGATCAGATTTCTTAAATTAAATATTTTAATGATTTAATTTGTGTATAATTATTTTCTTTATTAAATTTCAGTATTAGAAGTTATTATTAATCAGTTATTGAAGAAAAATCATTTTACTTTATGAAAAGTAAAATGATTTTTCTTCAATATTAAAAAGATAATAACATTATTGAAAATATTAATATTTATCTCCTAATATTGTATTTAATATGCATATTTTTTTAGTTTAATTTAGATGTCACAATATTAAAAATTGAATTAATATTTAAGACTAATTTTTTTTATTTTAATTAGTTTTTTATATTAAATATTATTAAGGTAATTACATACTAGTGTCATTGCTATGAATTTTGCACCTAGCTGAATTCATGACACATTGAATCGCACTGAGATATTAGACTATTAAATTATGCATTTACTAAAAATCTGAATTATGCATGCTAACCATGTACTAATGTTATTAATAAAAGTTTTATGATCTAGTGGCGTCATTACAGAAAAATATTCATAGAAAAATCAAGAATTAAATGTTTTAAATATGGCCATTTTAGTATCTAAAGTAAAATGGTCTACACATGCTCTTATACTTGAAGAAAAAAACAAAATTTGTATATAATTTATATTATTGTAAATATGTATAAATTTGTTCACACATATATTCTGTATATGTATTTGTAAACAGTACCAGGACAAAGATTGTTACAATTCTCTTTTAAAGTGAATTTTGACTCATTTTCTATGTATTTGATTTTTTTTTTAAAGCTAATATGTGAGTAAGAATTTTTTCATGTTATTGCTTTTTTCATTATTATGATATCTGGACGCTAATTTTGATTGGTAATAAATTGGCTGTGTGGTGACATCAATACATAAAAGTTTACTTTAAGCCTAATTATTTGAAATCATTAGAAATATAACAATATTTATTATATTTGCAAATGTTTTGAATTTGAACCATAAATTGCAGCTTTTAAATATCTAAATTAAAACCATTACTTATATGATTTAGTATAAACTATACAAAGATCATTGAGAGAGAAAATGTAGGTTGCTGTTTATAAAATTTTTATTCCTGTATTTGAAGAGTGAGTAATTTTAGTTGCTGTTTTGCATGGTTATATGTTTGAATATAAATATTAAGGAAATAAAATTTTTGACATGTTGAGTGAACTGTCATTTTCAAAATATAAAATTTAATTGTAAAATATAAGCTATCATATGTATAATTAAATTTGCATGACATGTATTATAAATTATTAAAATTATATTCTCTTAATAATGTATATAAAATTATTTATCCCCTTTTACTTGCTTTGATTCAAAATATTATTATTTTTCAATAAGGTTTTTAAGAAAATGAGTGATAAGAATGTACCTACGGTTAATCAACAAGCCCTTCTAGAACAGTATTTACTTTTGGCTAAATCTGCCAAAGGAGCTGCTGCTGTGGAATTAATTAAACAAGTTCTAGTTGCTCCTGGAATATATGTGTTTGGAGAATTACTTGATATGCCGAATATTCAAGAAGTAAGTTTTCTTCAAAATCTTTCTGTGTTATTATAAATGTGAATCTATTAGGAAAAAAATGTATATTTATGTGGAGAACATAATGAGTCAAATCAGCCCAATGACTTGCTATCCTTCATATGATCATGGCTTCAATTTTAATAAATAGGATTGAATGAATCTTCAAATATTTGTTGTGTAGCTGTTATAGCCAAAATTTCTATTCTAAAAAATTAAATTTTGCTCACATATGGTATTCTGTTATTAAAATCATGTAATTTGTCATAAATGGCAAATAACCCAAGGTTCAGGAAGTTTGCCTTTAATGAATGCGTACTGAACAAGTAGGAGTGTATATCATTTCAAAAACTGTTTTACTGGAATGAAGTGTTAGCTTTGCAGTTGTCTGTGCTTATCAGCAAAAGAAAGAGTTAAAGAGAGTATTTGTGCTCAAAAATGCAGTTAAAGGTTCAGTGTATAAAGGTAAAATGAAATGATTTTTTTTGGATGTTTTTTAGGCAGGGGGGAGAGAGATGAGTTTTTAGGATTTCCACGAGGAAGAGGATTATGTACACTTGAGATAGTGGAGAAGTTTATATTTAAAACATCTGCAAGTAAATGATTATTCTATAACAGAAGCACTAGACATTTTTGAGTAATCAAATGCATGCTTATGTGTAAAATTCTGATGTTGTCCTCTTAAAAGCATTTTTCTGCAGCATTTGAATTTGTAAGATAACTGCATATTTTAATTTAACCTTGCATTTTTTTGCCAAGATAAATGTTGCTCATCATAAATCTGATGGACACTGATTTTCAATCTTACTAATAATTGTTTCTAATAATAATTGCTATATTTTCTGTATTTCATGACATAGTGCATGAATTAATCAGTTAAAATAACTTTTGAAATAATAAACCAGATGTGAAAGATAATTCTGGCTTGGAAAATCATAACAAAACTACCTAACTGAAACAAATTTTTATTTATTTCTTTTATTCTAAATAATGACTTTGATACCTCACATATGTGTATAAATACCCAATTTATCCTTCTATAGCTTGCTTTTCTTACTGCAGAGTTTAGAATTATCGAAATTGATCCTGATATAGTCCATTGAACATACAATAGCTAATTTTATATAACCCTATTCAGGAAACAACAAAATGAGAATTATGTCTGAATATTTGATGAAAATTATACTTTTGTTAACTGAAAATACAAATTTCAAAATACCTTGATAAATCCTTAATTGTTTAAAAAATAATTATATGTTCAATAAAATATTGGATAAATATAACAATAGTACCCATCATTTTATTTATAGTTGAATGCTACCCAGTTCGCTCCATATTATCAATTACTGCATCTTTTTGCTTTTGGAACTTATTCAAATTATCTAGGTAAGTATAAAAATTGATATTAAATAAGTGGTTAAAGAATAAAAATTTTGTAAAATGAAAAATTTATGTTTATATTGTATATTTTTTTAGAAAATAAAAGTCAATATCCAGAACTGACTCCAGCAATGATAAATAAATTACGCCATCTAACAATTGTATCATTAGCTACAAAAGACAAGGTATGATTGTTATTTAAAATTATATCCCTATAATTTTATTTTTGTAGTGTATCTTGTTCATTAATAGCTTTTCAATTATAAAATTTATTTACTTATAGGCTTATAATTTATGCTTTGTTCCTTTTATATTTTAAATTTATGTGTGCTGTTATTGTTTAAATAGAGAAGTGATATTTTTAAAACACCTAAAAATTAAAAATTATTGTTTAATTCTTGAAATAAGTTTTAATTATAGAAATAAGCATTGTATAAAAGAATAATTTTAGAAAGACATATTTTAAATTATTCCGCTTATCTGATGAACATGAAAAAAAATCTGATAACTTTAAATTGACAAATGTAAAATTTTACTGAATTTTAAAATCTACTGATTTTTGAGTACATTATTTTAACTCAAAACATTTTTGTTTTGATTTTAAATCTCGTTCTGAGACTCGTCCATCCATTGTAATGATTTTTTTAAGAAGTGAAAGAAATGTTATTTTTGCTTAAAAATTTGTTACTTTCATTATTATATAGATCCCCCTCTAGGAGATAATTTTATTTACTTGGTTAAATATTTTCAAATGTGACCCACCTCTTAAATTTATGTACTTTTATACTATTCTAACAGTGGGTTACTCAGAAAATAAAATATGAGGAGAGGGATGCATATTATATTAGATTGAGAGAAATTATTTTCAGTTTTATCAATAAAAAGATATTTGCTTTAATTTCTTGAAAAAAAGTTAGCTCAAGGGAATTTTTTTTATTGCAAAAACTGTAAGAAGCATCGTAATTCTGAATTGTAAAAATACTAGATGTTAACAGATGTTTTAAATCCTTGATAACTATTTCATCTCCTACATTAATTGAGAATTTAAGAAATGGTTGAAAATTTCCATTCTGATTATTTATCCTTTCTTGCATCTGTCCTGTTTATTAATGTTAATATTGATGAATGTGCCAGATATTTTTTCTTGGTATTTACAAAGTTTTTATTTTGATTAGTTCTTAGAACAATATTAATTAAGTGTCCCATTGGTTGACCTTTTGATTTACCTACATATTCCTTAACAAAAATCATAAGGCTTACAATTAAATTTCATCTTTAGTTTTAGAATGAGTGTGCTATGGGTTTGTTCTAATTATGTCTTTTTCACATTATTAAATGAAAAGCTTGGAAACACATCATTGCAGATACATCCAATTGTTGCTATTGTTTTTTTATTTTATTTATTTTTTATTTATTTTTTTTTTCATCTGTCAATTTAAATTTCAGGTAATTTAATAATTAATATTTTTCAAGTTTGCAGCATTGTTATGTTTTATTGTAAATTTTTTTGCTTTTTTATTTTCACTTTTTGATTTAGGTATGTGATTTTCTTTGCAGTCATTTAAAGTATGCTTTTCTGACTTAAATTTGTTTGCAATTTTTCTCAAAAGTTTGAATAATTTAACAACAACTTTTTTTTTTATCTTACTTATTGCCAGTTAATAATATTAAAAGTTTTAAGACTTATAAAACAGTCTGACGTAAATTCAGGATTATTGCTAATAAAAATCAAATGCACAACTTGCTTTACTTTTTAAGAGAATGATATAATTGATTATTTATTAAGACCAGCTGCAAATATTCATGAATCACTATTTGAAAGAAAAGATTTATTCTTTTAGTTAATTTTCTGGAAACTGTTATTTTTTGTATGAAACATCTATATGGATTCACCTTACTCTTTGTGCTTGCAAATACTACTCTAGAGATAATTTTTCATAAATAAGAGAGAATTCATATATTTTTCAGAAATTTTCTTAGATTGAGTTTTTTACTGCCTAGTAGAAAAAAAATTTATCCATGACGAAAAGGAAAAAAAAAATTTTTTTTATAAGTTTTAACATCCATAATAGTATATAATAAATGAGTTATTTTGAAATGCTTCACTGTTGAAAGATATCTCATTCTACCCTTGATTGATTAAGTAAATAAAAAATATTAATAGGTATACCATAGTTAATATTAATACAGTCATCTATTATTAGTAAATTATTTGGTTTTAGGAGTTGGCATGGGTTTGGTGCTATTCTCAATTTTCATGTTAAGTATTATGTAGTTATCTTGTAATGCTGTAAATTATTTCACTTTGTGAAATATTCACAATTTTCAAAATTTCACTCAAACTTCAATAATGCAATCTTGCACTATTTTAAAGTATGAAAATTTCAAATATTTTATTATAATAATTTACTACAGAAGTATTAAAATACTAATAAATGGTAACAAATTTTACACAAATTACATATTAAAAAATTTATGTAAATTAAATATCATGCACTCTTCAGCGGAAGACAATCAGTCTATAGTACTGAATCATTAATAGGAATAACAAACATTTTTATGAAAACTTGGATTTTAATTAAATGGACAATGGTTGCTATCTTAAAAATAAATAAATAAACTACTGTAAGAAAATTTACTACAGAGATAGCTGAGTAAGAACATAAATAAAATGCATTTTTATGAGTAGTTAGATTTTAATTAGACCCAGTGGTGCACACCTTTAATAAGCATCAGTGAAATTGTAATCTGTTTGGCAGTAAAGCTAAATTAATAACATATTTTACATTTTTTAAAAAAGGAGTATCTAATTATATTATTATTAAACATACATTTTTATGAAAAACTCAACTATAAACCTTACAAGTCATGGTAAATCTAATTACACGTCAAATAATTCTACACAGTACTCAATAAATTATTATTTACCACTAAAATTTTAAGTGATAACTCATATAGTAAAAGTACTCATTTAAATCATTATTTGCTGAAGAATTAAAAATATGGAAATTTATTTTATCACAGTTCATATCTTCCATTTCCTACGCACTAATACTAAAATTCAAAATTTTTAATTTGATATCTTTCAAAACAAAATATGACTTCAAATATTTAAATTTCTGTCATAAATGACAAATAATTAAAATTTACAGGACCCCCAAACAAATTTTGTGCATCCTCACATCAGGTTGTGTCATCCAAATGCAAGAAAACATTTTAATGGAGTCAACCAAATTTGGCTCATTTATCGCTGTACTGACCCCTAAAATATAGCAAATTATTTTAACACAATATTATTAACTTCTTACTTTAATATTATTAATTTTATACTTTAATTTATAGAAATTATATTGTTCTAATATAGTGCATTCTTATTTTATATAAAAGTATTTAATATTTACTTTATTATCTTATATGTAATTTTGAATATTTATAGTGCATTCCATACTCAAAGCTTCTGAAAGAGCTAGATATGAAAAATCTGAGAGAATTAGAAGATTTGATAATTGATGTAATTTATGCTGATATTGTACAAGGAAAATTAGATCAAAAAAATAATCGATTAGAAGTAGATTATACTTTAGGTAGAGATATCAAGCCAGCAGATGTCGACATTGTAATTCAAGTTCTTCAGGAATGGTATAAACTTTTTTTTCTTTATTAACACAACTATTTTAGTAGGATTTATGTTCTATATATGATAAATATTGTTGCATTTTTATTTTTATTTTGCTTTTTCTATCATTTTTAAAGTTTTGAATATACTGAATATCATGAAAGGTAGCTATTCGGATAAGTGTATAAAACATGGTGTGTTTTCTTGTCAAGTCATTAATAAATAAAAAATTTTATGAAAATGTTAGTGTTTTCATTATAAATTCAATAGATTTAAATAAATTGACTGATTGCCTGTTGAGAGTATTTACTGGAGATTCCAAATAAATTAATACAAATATTGGTAAAAATTAATAAGCAGCATATTTTTCGAAGCTCACTATAAAAAAATGATAACAATAAAAATTATAGTTCATATAAATAATAAAAACTGAATAGATTTTAATTTATTTACTGGTGTTATCTTTATAGTTTTATGATATAGGTAATAAATAACTATCATTCATTGAAATATATAATTTGGTTTTTGTAGTTTTCTGTAACAACATTTTCGGTTTTAAAAAAATTGATAAGTTTGGTAACAACTGAATCTTGGCTATCTAATTAGGCATTATTAGTGATTATGTTATAACACTCATATATAATGTTTCAACTACAAATTATTTTTATTGCTAATAGCAGCGAAAGAATATTTTATTCAGTAGGTCTTAAAGCCATTCTTGACATCCTGGTATGGAATCTATTATGTTACTGTTATGGCAAGTGTGTAAAATCTATCAGCTACTTCAAGTATGTTTTGATCTAGCCGAATTTTTAAACATATCATTTGTGAGACATTCTTAATTGGAACAAGATCTGGTGTACCTGGCAGGTTATGACAGGGCATATCCTTAATCATGGTTGCAAGGATTGTGCAATGCGTGATCTAGTGCTGTCTTGTGGATAAATGGCATATATGCGATATGAGTGTAATTAAAGAAGTATAAGTAAGAAAAAAGTATCAATTACAAAATATTATTAACATATCTGCCATATCAGAGAGTATACTTTGTAGAAATTGATCTCCAAGTTGTCACATTAATTGTTACTGCATTATTTCTCTCAATAAGAAATGCTGTATTGGACTGTTCTTTTTTCCACTAAACTCGTATACAAATTCACTGCAATAAAGGTGAGATTTTTCATTATTCCCAGTTACTTCATTAAACACTGTTTGCCTTGCCTTATACTAATATTAAAAGGTAGGAGAAACTAATTAAATGAATATTAAAACTGGAACCTAAAATCACCTAGAGTTACTTGTGCCTCATGTATCTTGATAGCATTGGTTCAATGCAGTTATCAAATCAGGCCAGAAAGGTAATAGCTACTCTATTGTAGATATTATATTAGTGCTTGATTCTCTTGCATTTATGTTCCACAGATGCAAATAATGATCTTCTCGTACTGCTTAGATCAACCTGATAGCTGATACACCTGTTTCTCCAATTTGTTTTTCTGACACCACTATATTAGTCTCTTTCACTTTTAAACTACTGTTTATATTTTCATCTTAACAGAGTAGCTTTTAAGTACTGTACCTTAAAAATGTTAATCTAATCTGTGTATTTTAAATGCTGCCTTCTGTTTATACAAGCCCATATTGATTATGATTCAGAAATATTAATCATTAAAAAAATTAATCATCAAAAAAAAATCTGCAAGAATTGTTCAATTATGGTTGTTTGTGAGTCTCCACCTCAAGATGACAAGAATCCCCAATTTTCAGGAATATATTGTGCCCCTCACGATCACAGAACCCTCTTCATGTTTCATGGTTGGAACCAGTCAGTCAACATTAAATATCTTGCTTGGTATTCACCAGGTGAGCATGCACCCGTTAGCCTGTAATGATTGAAATGAGGATTCATCAGACCATATGTCTTGTTCGCAGTTGTGTCCAGTTTAGGTAGACTCAACACCTTTGTAGTTGCTTCATAGCATCCCATCTAAAAGTTTTGGAATGACTACTTTGCCATAAAGAATCGTAACATGCAACTCTCAATGAAATTTTTCACGGGTATCAGATTTTAAAGGTAGGTATTCATCTTGGATGTTATTTGTGGCTAGTAGTCTTGCAATTTCTGGCTATCCTCTTCAATATCCATCTATCACGGTCTTTCAACTTTGATTTTTATTCACTGTTGTGGTTCATAGAAGACATCTTACTCAAGTTTGTTTAAGCTGTCATAACCTTTGACTCAAGTATTCCTTGAAACACGCACAAAGTTAGTTGTTCTGGACATGGATTTACCAGCAAGGTGAGCTCTAATCATCATACCTCTTTTCAACCTCAGAAAGGTTAAACATAATCATACTTTGCTAGGAACAGAATTTTCTCATGAAACTCTCGTGCTGGCAAATGCTTGACTAATATCTTCTATTTTGCCTCCACTGTTTGTTGGTGGTGGCAACTTAATGTTATAACACGAGGCAACCGTTTATTGGGGGTGGTCAAAGAACAATTCATTTTTAAATGGATGCTCCTATTATTTTCTCTTATACCTGTAGGCATTTCTATAATATTTATGTACATGAATATTTATATTTATATATAACTAAGAAAAATAAAAAGTAGTTAATATATTTACATCATATTATTGGTATAAAACATATTATTGAGGATTTTGTATGAAATTCTTTAATAAAACCAACTGACAATTTTTCAATGTATTGCAAGAAGCTATTAATATATATTTAAATTTTTTTTTCCATGGACCTTGGTATTTATTAATTAAACCAATAGTTTGAATCCTTCATATTCAGACTATTGGTTTAAAAGCTAATGGTTATCTGTTATAGTCCATGATTGAGAAATGTAAGTGCAATATAATATTCCAATTTCAAATATATTTCCAGTTGACAATGTGAAACATTTTTTTATAAAATGTATGCTATATAGGCTTTACAGACAAGATTTCACAAATTCTATTTTGTGTTATTTTAATTCCGCTGTTGCTACAATATAATCTGTTAGTGTTATGCTCTTGGTAAATTATTCTCACCTTAAAATGCAGTGAAACTTGTAGATTCATTCCTATTGGTCATTCAGCTACTCCTGCATCTATTCATTAACATAATTTTTCCTCTGTCAACATACTGAGTTGCTAAATTGATGCCTATAATTTATTGCAAGAATGCTGAAACTTTTTATACAAAAAAAAAAGAAAATAAAAGGGAGAAACAAATTAAAATTTTTAAGAAATGTCTCCCTTGACTGGTGATTCATAAGTTTTAACTATTTTATTTCTCTTGTTTTGATTATTAGTTCTTATGCTGTTTTGGAGTTTTGATTGGTCAAACTTATTCTTTATAAAAGATTTTTTTCATGGACATTCAGATTTGGTTTGTATAAATATAATTCACTTGTACGAAATTATAATAAATATATCTTATAATAAAAATTTCTAGAATGCAATTGCTCCTCATTATTATGAAGATTGTTCAAATAAAATTTCATCCTAAACATTGATTACCCAATATTAATTTATAAATTACAATACTGTCTTATTTGAATAATTCAGTAATTAATGTAAATGTTATGACCTCATTATGTAATTGTATATTTTAGGTCTGATAGTTGTGAAACTGTGCTAAATAACATTGAGAACCAAATAATAAAAGCTAATACAATGAAAGACAGTCACCTCAAGCTTAAACAACAAATAGAAACTGAGGTAATGGCTATTAAATAAATGTACATTAATTTTTATTAAATAATTTGTAGTTTAATTATTTTCGATTTATTACAAATAATTATATGTAAGAGTGACTAAGTCATGCAATGATATTTATATGAAAGATATTATAATTTTTTCCATATATTCTATTAATATATTTATTTTATTACTGTAGTTTGTATTTCTATTTCTTCATTCATAAAACAATTATTGGATCTGCACTCACAATTTTCTTACTCATTTGGCACTATCTAGGTGGCACATACAGCTTAAAAAAAATGGATGGTAATAACATTATCATCCAAAACTAAAATCGTTTTTCATTGTAACCTTTCGGCAATACAGTTTTGAAATGAAACCATATACTATCCGTCAGAAATGATTTTGATAGTCTCAACTGGTAAGAGATGAGTTACACTGCATCGTGTCTTCATAGTAAATTTTATGTTTGCAATATGCTGTGGTTATCTTTGTATAAACATTTGCACTATTTGTATTGGTGTGGCTAGTCTCCTGACTGTCTTGTATTCTTCAGGCAGTATTAGGAACTTTTTCCCTTATTTTTGACAATTTTACAAAAGATTGGTTTTAGTATGCTGTTTTAGGGCTCATGAGAGAGTTGCTATTGCTTGACATAAAATTATGTAATTAAAGAATAGAAATACCTGGTAATAAAAAAATTTTATTTTATTTTATTATTATTATTTTTTTTTTTTTTTTTACAAAATTAATGAATAATTATTTACCAGAAGGATCATTAAAATATTTATTAAAAATATGAAGAAAAAATTAAAAATTTAGTAAAAGATATATACATACAACATTAACACATATTATGTTGAATTCAGTGTGCAATTATATTCTAACTATGGCGATCCCAGTTGACCTAACATTTATTTAGGGTTTCAATTATATCTCAACATATTGGTTAGCTCATTGACAGTGTTTTGGTTGACTGATTTTTGTTAGTAAATTTTTGCCACTTTCTATAGGATTGTACATTGCTATTGATACAGTTCTGGAAAACATACTATACCAAAAGGATATAGAAAGATTGTTCAAAACAAATATGAAACTAATTCCATATAAATAAAAAGGTATTACAATAAGTTTAAGCTAATAAATTGCAATTTCAACACAAACACTTCAAAACATAATCGCTTTAAACTTTAGAAGTTGTTGCAAAAATCTCATAATCGTAATATGCTTTGAGTTTAACTGATTTTCTTATGTAAACTTTGTTGTTATTTAGTCATTTGGAAACTTAGTTGGGTTTTTCCAATTGTAACTTGTTGAATTGTATTCCAAAATCAGGTTGTCACTTTCATGAATTTCATATCCTCTTGCATTACATCAGTTCTTCCCTTCTTTGATACAATATGGGTCCATTCTTGAGTCTAAACTGTGCATACCTTCCAATCATTTTTGTAAGAGCTTGGCATATTTTTAAAAAGATGATGTAACTCTTACTTAGTCGAACAAGTAATCATCCTTTTATTTTTATATTGTTGTCATTCCATGGTCCTGGAACTGAATGAGTTAAGGCTTATAGCTATCTATTTTGGACCTCTATGTACTTATAGCTCACATTGAAGAGATCAAAACAAATGCTTAGTTTATATATAAATGATGGATTGATCCTTGATTTTGATCACTCTTAGTTTTGTCTGAGATAAAGTTACTGGGTTCATTTTTGATACTTGATAAACGCTACATAGATTGCATAATACTGCAGTATAAAACCACTTAGAAACAGTAGATGCAAATTTCTCCAATAGGAGACAGGTTCAGATTGAGGTTATCATATCACATGAACTTTTCCAATATCCAATTCTAATTGGGAAACATTTACTGCAGCAGAAGGCATCAGCCTATTTTTTTAAATCTAAAGTGAAATTCAGGAAATCACAAATCTAATAATTAAAGAATTCCTTATATCTGCAACATAATCTACCTGTTTTATCTATTTGGGTGTTTTTCTCCCTTGAATCCAGATTTTATCATCAATTTTCTTCTGTACAGTAATGTGGAATATATATAACATCCAGATAAATTTTATTCTAAATTTCTTTAACACATCTCATTTGATGGTCATTAGTTCAAAAGTCTGTGAACGTCTGGCTATGAAACTTATTCATTTGTCTAGTAACAAAAAGACAATTATTGCTGTCGCTTTTTGCGAAAATCAGTAGTGATTCATGGAGAACCATTTGACTTCTGGCAGGTTGCCATAATTTATTTTTCCAGATTATTTTTTGTGTCTCAATAACTTTAGTAAATTTGACAGCTTATTTGTGTGACCATTAGCACTGCATGTCTCACATTTCACAGATTTCTTATCAGAATGAAAATATCATTTTAGCCTCTTAACTTGTTGGAGTAATTCTTCCAAAGAGTGCTGCAATGGCATTTGATGACTATTGTACTTATGCAAATCTGATTGGCTGGCAAGCATTCCTTGAGATCCTTTATTGAGTATCCCATGTTGGGTATCCTTTAACTTCATCACATACTCTATTGCTAACAAGTTTTTATTACTAGGTGTTTGTAACACTTCCTAATTGTTACTACCTGTATCTTTCTTTCTTCTGGTGAACAATCTAAAAATGCTAAATAAGGCAGTTTGTATATCAGCTTCTGAAACATTTCATTCATTTTCTGTTGGTGAGGTTTCAGTTGGAAGTTATTAAAGTTTTTCATATATTAATATATCTTGCATAATTCCCAGAAAATTTAGGAGTAGCAATAAACATATTATAATCTCCAGTGGTATTTCTTGTTTTTGTATCCCTCCCTAGTAATTCTATTCCCTTAAAAGACCTTTTTATACTATTTGCTTGATTTTCAATTTTGTCTTTTATCTTTACATTATAGATTAGAATGGTATAAAAGATAATAACAGTTATTTTTTTATTTCATTTTTCAAAAGGTGTGGAAAATATCAATCCACAGCAATCCACTTGGTTTTACCTGAACGCTGGAGGGTGTTTTTGGCAACTTATATTTCTTATATAATTTTTAGTTGCACTTTTGTTTTTGCTCACTATTGTAAGAGAACTGTCTCTCAGCTCAGGTCAATTTAATTGGCCAAAAGTATTTGTTATATTTTTTGTGTTGTTAAATATTTGTTACATTTTCAATTGCGTATTTATTTGGAGTACTTATACAGTGCCTTTGCCGGAACCTATTTAGTTTTTAGTATGTTTTGTTAACCTTTTTCTTTTCAAAAAGCTAATTTTCTTTTCTTTTTATTATCCAGTAAGTTTATTCTGTTTTAAATGATTGCAATTACACTTCAACCTTGGGGTTTGATAGATTTCAGATGTTTTCATATTTAAAAATAGCTAGAACATTCTTCATCCTCATAAAAGAAAAAATTCCCAATGCAGTAGTCAATTGTGTTCAAAAATATGTGTTAAATAGACATGTATTACAAACTCTCTTGTCCAAAATGTGATATTTACTTATATTATATTGCAATATATTTTGTGTGTTTGTATTGAAAAAGAACATTTCCCATATCAATCCAATCAGTTGCTATTTTGCATTATCTTATCGAAAAATGGGATCATTTTGATAAATAAGGCATCTCTGTGTCACTCAAAAATGAAACATACATTTCTCAAACTTTTTACGGATTTAATAGCCGCTGTATATGTTATCAATATTGCAAATAAGAAAAAAATTCTTATGTGTTCCCAATAGAATCCTACATTACCTTGCAAGATGCTGAGCTTAGATGATAATGCTAGCAATTATTCTTTAATCTTGATGCCATTGTACGTGGATAATCCATCATGACACTGAGCATGTAAAGAAACATATGTATAAAAGTAAAATGATGTGGCTCTTGCTTCGGTTTGGGGTAATTTAGGATGCTATCACAAATGTGTCCTTTCTTCTGTGATATTTGATTGAGTTCAATATTAGTTATTGGTTTAGAGTATATGTTTTCATAAACCCTTGTTGCTCAGTGCAGATGTCACTAAATTTCTTTATAACTTTGATATGGTATTGCTTTGGCTAAGAACACCAATGATCACAGTTCTGATAGGCCACATATTTGATGAATTTAATTTCTGATTTATGTTGGTAAGAATTCCTCCTTTTTTGAAGTAGAACACAATCTTTATACCTAAACATGTAAATTCATGTTTTATTTCTGAATGTAAAATAATGTGCGTCGTCTTTTGTTTCATGTATAATATAGACAGTATCCCTCATGTCTTTATTCTGTACAGATATTAAGATGTTAATAATATACATTATCCAAAACTGTGCTTCCAATAACATGTCCATATACATTATCAAAACATGGTATCAGTTTTGAAAAAAATAATTTCTAAATTTGATATGACTAATACTTTTTTCTTGTGCTTTTTATTGTGAATTGATTGTCATCAATGTAATAACAGTCAATAATTGATAAATTGTATTAAAATTATCTTTTTATCTAATTCTGTAATTCTCGAGTATATTAAAAATATAATTTCTTAGATTTATAGTTATTTAAAAAAAATTTGAAAATCAATGCATAAAAAATAGACATGCTAAAAAGTTAATAAACACTAAATAATCATTTTATTATTGTAACTTTTACAGATTAATTTCTGAAAATTTATTTTTCCTCTAAATATATTCATTCTACTCATAAAACTGTACCCATTATGATAATTATATACTGCCATCAGTTTAATATTTCCAATAAATAATTTTCTTCTGAAAACTAGCTTCATAAAATATGTTTTGTGCATTATAAATTATTTTATTAATTAAAATTTTGAAAACTAATTAAACTATTCTTGAGAAATAAAAACTTTTACACAAAATTGACAATAAGGTTTTATGGAAATGAAATGACTAAAAATTTAAATATATCAAAAAATTATAATTTTTAAATGAGTAGATTCCTTTTACAAATTTCCAGTGATAAAACCTAAATTAATAACATTTTGTTTTGATTAGTTAATACAAAAAATATCAATCATTTATTTTATTCATCAGTGTATCATTATTTTATTCATCAGCACTTGATCATCAATGAAAATACTTTTCGACATTTATTTAATGTATGATTCTCACTTTACAAAGCATATTAAAAAGCATTCAAATTTTTTCTTAAATCAATTAAATGCAAGATGAGTATTTTATATATATATATAGTTGTCTGCAAATAATCGTATAATTTATCTATTTTAAAATATATATCTTTCTGATTTATTATTCCTTCATTAAAATTCTGTAATCAAATTCGTTTTTAAACAATAATTAAAAAACAATTTAAAATATGGAATTCTTTATTGTTATATGTAAAAATTTTCATTAATATATTATATCGCATGTTATAAATTTTATAAATGATAATTTAATTTACTATTACATATTTATTTCTCTGTTCTTGTAAATAATTAAATGTATATATTTCATGCTACTCAACAAGGTATTATTTACTATTTTAAATTTGTAGAATTCACAATGTAAATTATACAAATCTTTTTAAATATGAATTTGATTATAACTTTTACCGTTGTTATATTCTTTGTTAGATTTAATTTAATAATATTTCATTAGTTTGGAAAAAATAAAATTTATCTGCTACATAGATTTATAATTTTGAAAAATTTGTGTGATATTGAAACGTATGATAAAGAACTTATCTTTACTAAATAGTTTTTTCCTAATTTCTAAAATTTGATTAGTTCTGTTTGGAATGTCACAACTTCTAAATAAAATATTTACTTTTTTCAAGGTAAACACTATAAAGAAAAATTTAAAAGCTCAATCACAAGATAGTGAAGCTTGTGAAGAAATGAGGGAAGTTATGCAACCAGAAAAACCATCTAAAAAGAAATCAAGCGTAAAGGGGTATGATAATTTTAACTTTTTTTTATATATTTGATGATTGTTAAATGTTACTTTGCATTTAAAATGTACTTTGATGTTTTCATTTTTTTATTTATGAGGCTTAGAAGAATTACTTTACTTAAAAAAAATTTCTAAATTTTTAAGAGGAAATTATTCCACTACTATGCTAAAATTGAACTGTGTGGCTAGAGAAAATCAAGTGTGGTTATATTTGCTTGTATAATTTTGGCTAAACTTTTTATTTTTTATGGTTTCAGAATCAAAGGAAGTAGTAAATTTTGGTCAAAATCATGAGCTCCTCTATATCTTGTGGTAAAAAGGTATGCATCAATTTTCCCGAATCGTTCGTTTCATGCTATTTGCGATAGAATTCAGAGAATTACGGCAATATTTTAATGTATTGAAAGCACTACTATTATAGAATAAGATTGTAACATTTTGCTTTTAGCTTTATTAAGTTACTAAATCATTTGGACTTAATTGTAAATTTTTAATTTTTCCCTAAATTTAGAAATAAATTAAAAAATTAATTTTCGTTTATCTCTAAGTGTAGTTATAAAATAAAATCGACTTTTTAAGCTGAAGAATTCCTTTTAAATTATATGTTTATTTAGTGATTAAACTGTGTTTTTTATAGGATCTTACTGTGGTAAAGCACTATGGAATGATTTTGATTCTTCCATTTATTCTGAGCGAGGAAATGTATTCCAACTCTTTCTGTACTTGTAAATATTTATAACTCTTATTAAAATAAAAGTGCTGAATAAATATTTTAATGTTTCATTCATTTAACTTTATGCCTCACTAACATTACTTTTGTATTCTTTTCCTTGAAACAGAAATTTTTACTTAGTCAAATTAAATTTGTAATTCTTTCATTATTTCTCCTGGTTCTATTTTTTGTTTCACTTTTTATTTTTTTTATTAAGATTAACAATACCATAATTTTATTATTAAATTTTTTAAGTACTATATTTATATTTTCTTATTTGTTTTAGTAAAGAAGGTGGTAATATGTGTTTCTTATGCCATGTAAACTATTTCTTATCATCTACTAACATGTTCTGTCATTTTATTGGCCAAAATTATAACTTCAAAAATTTAAAGTAACAATTTACATTTTTTTATGATTGAAACTTACATTAATAAACATTTCTTTATTTTATTCGATCCTTTTCTTTTGTTTTTCTGGTTTTTATCAGTTTCGGCTTTAAATGTGACTGTTTTCTGAATTGGTTTTATTTTTGTATTCCCTAAACTTTGATTTAAAACTTGGAGTTTTTGTTTTGCATCTTCCTCGTGTATGCAAATATCATTGTTTTCATTTTGTGATATGCCACCAGAAACAGTAAATTCAGTATCTTTTTCCACTTTTATCATTTCTTTTATGTATGTGTCATTATGTAAATCAGTTTCTTCATTTTCTTTTTGTATACTTAAATTTTCTATTTCATTTAGTAGTATGTCATCATTTTCTTTCCTTGTATCATGATTTATATGTTGCTCAGTTAAATGTGAAGTTTCGTTTATACAAGTTTCTCTGTATTTGTTAGTGTGCTGATCCATTGTTAATTGAGTATCCGGTTGGAATTCTTCTATTTTTATTTTTGCCAAATCTTTTGGGGAAAATTCTTTTCTTTCAAAAATTATTTGCTCTTCTGGATATTTTGCATTTGCTTCTTTAAAAATTGCATCATCTTTTGTTGTGCTTGGAAAGTTAGACTTAGAAAATTTGCTGCATTGTAATTCTTGATCGTGATTAGAATCACTAGAAATAAAATAATTTTAAGTTAATTTCATAAAATATTTCAAATATATTTTGAAAAGTACAATTTGAAATATCAATTCCACTGCATTGTAATTGAACACAAGCTACTCAAGTGGGCTAAAAAAAAGTGAGTTTTATTGAACTGATTTTATATTTTAAAAATCTTCCCTTACTTCTTGGGTTTAAAAAAAAATAAATAATTAAAACATTGAAATTTAAATTAATTTTTAAAATTGAGTTTATTATTTATATTTTGGAAAATAAATTGCATTTTCAGTAAAAAAGATTGATTTTTTTTTTCTTAACAGTTGCAAAGTTTAATTTAAATCATAAATCTTATTTCTATGTATAAACAAAAGTTAAAAATGATAAAGGTTCCTTCTATAAGTTGATCTCAAGAAGAGTATGTTTTTTAGAAAATTGTAAACTGTTTCTAACTAAAATAACCATATAACTCCCCCTCACTCTTTAGGATTTTATCTGGATAGCAAGAGAATTTCATAGAATTTAAAAAAGCTTCATAAAAAACCAACTTCTTTCAAGTTCAAATTTCGCAATTCAACTTATTAAAAGTTCATTATTTCATATTAAGTTGTGCTGCATAAGATAATTTAGTTCAATTTGTGTTTATAAAATTTTTTACATTCCTTAGATTATTTTATATATTTTAATCAGATGTATGTTTTGCAAATAAGAAATCTGTAAATAATATTTTTTAAGATGTATCAAAATTGCTTATTAAAATTTTCTGTAAGCAAAAATAAATTCATCAATACATCAAAGAAAATTTCATTGAATATGCATGATTTATGTGACATTAGAATATGTATTTTTATTAAATTAATAATGGAATTTTAATAGGGATATTCTTGATAACTACACTATGCAATTTAATTTATTGAGCCACAGTTTCTGATTTTAGTATGATTTAACATGTATGGAAATTTATTTAACTTTTGTATTAAAATCGTAGTACCAGAATAAATATCTTGATTACAGATTTGAAAACAAGAACCTACTCCGGGAAGTAGTGCTGAAGACAGAATATGAAACAAATCTATTTTTTAAGAAAAGAAAATTATTTGAAAAGAAAGATTAATGAAATTGTTTTGCTGTCTCAAGATTTATGCTAACATTTTACATTGTTTTATTAAATATAAGTTTCTTTCTGAACTGTTTCTTTCATAATAAAGAAAAAAAATTAAAGTTTATTTGAAAATTATTTGTAGGGAATGTGAAACTGGCATATATTAAGTTTATGTTAAAATTTTTGAAGTAGTTACAAGTTAATTTATGTAATTAAGTATTAATCATATAAAGATGATACCCATATTTACTTCATAGTTACAAATATATTGATTTAAAAGAAATAAGTATTCATTTTAAGTTTCTACAATTTCTATACGGAATTTTAAAAAAATTTTTATTCATGGGTGCGCACGTGTGTGTGATTTTTATTTAGTGATTTTAATCCTCAACCCTCTTGTTTTTTTAATTTTATTTCTCATTTTATATTAACTTATTCATTGTTTGTTTCCTATATTCAATTGTGGTTTTTAAATTAATTCTAGTTAAAATAAAATAGTGTGTTTTTGTTAAAAAAAATTTTTTAATTTGTATAATTTTTCCAAATTAATAATAATAATCTTGGAAATCTTTAAAATTGTTAAAGAAAAAGAAAATATTTTGTTTTGCCTGTTGAAATTTTCCTTAGAAATCATAAGTATCTCTAAAATTAATTTATCTCTTGTTTGCTTATTTATTAATCTTTAACTAATTTTCAGAGTTTTAGACAAAGTATTTATAGTAAATATACTGTTTTTTAAAATCAAACTAAGAAAAAGCTTCCATTCATTTAACACATATAATTTGCTTCATATTTAACCTTAAACAAAGATTTTAACTGTTTATAATAAGTACTTTCATTCATTTGCAATTGCTTCAATTCTGATAAGTCATATCTCTTTTTTCTTTATTATACCAGTCCTAGGGATCTTAAAATTTTTTAAAGTAGTTATTAATCACCAAATACTATGAAATAAAGTTTTTTTTTTTTTTTTTTTTTTTTTAATCTAGCTAATATTTTTTGCTGTTAAAGATATGAATTAGTTTACTAAAAATTATATACTTGTAATGTAATATCGAAAAATAAACCACTTCTGAAATTATTGAGAGTAATTGGTATTAAAAAATCTGAAAATATAATTTTTAATAAAAATTTGTTAATGTTTAAAAGTTTATTTCGGTCTTGAATTTTTGGCTATAAATGCCTCAGACTTGTGCCATTACATTTATGTACCCTAATTATGAACACTTAACTTTATGAACTGATAAATGTTACATAAAATAAATGTTACATAAATAATGTTACATAAAATAACTAATATTACCTTTTTAATTAGAAGTGAAGTATATTAAAAAGTATCAAATGTTGTTTAATATTTAAAGTATCATTAATCCTTGATAAAAGTCATTAAAAATAATGATTGTTTATTTTGGAAGAAATGTATTGCTTAAATGTATGTAACTTTTCTTTCTTTAGCTTTTCTGTCTTCATTATAAACATTATTTCTAAAATATATGTTTATTAGCATACTCATTCTATTAAATTGTGTAGAAAGTACAGATGATTGCAGTGTTTGAATACTAATAGTTATTTAGTTTGTATTATAATACTAAATCAACATGAACAAATATCTGGCCTGTCTTTTATTTCTTAACCACAATAATGTATAAAAGTGATGCTGCCCTATGAATGTGGTTTTGATTTTGTTTGGAGTACAAAAACTACTATTTTCATTGTAATCATATTACGGGATGCAGAAAAAATCTAAAGTACGCTAAATCTTTGAAACATGGAAAAATCGTGCCTTACTGATTTGATACCAAAATCTAAAATGATTTTGTAACTTTTTAACTTCACTCTTTTCCATTTTTAAGTTGCTTTTTCCAGCATAAATGTTTCTTTAGAAATTGATATTTATAACTTATATTTTCATACCCATAACTCTTATGAATATTTCATGTGTTAGTAGGGGTTTTTTTTCTGTATTAATTATGATTTCACTTTTAAGCTTTTCGACAAATTTGAAATAGATAGTAAATCATATCCATAGTTACTAGGATAAAAATGTTGGATACTCCTTACCATCCACAAAAACCACTGTGGAGTGACAAAATAAGCAAACAAATATCCTCACCATCCACGTCGATAAATCTGCATGTTAGGACTCTTAATCATAATATTCATATTTTACTGTGTCACAGTTGCTAGAAAAAATTCTAGTATATTCCTTCTTGAAGAACATTATCTTATTATTGGTCATAATATACCTTCAGTTTGCAAAATGATAATTTTTGTGATTAACATCTGTAGCAAATAGACACACAAATATATTATTCAAAAATACATTTCATTCCTATAATATCATGTTGTGTTGAAAGACATTTTAATAGAGATTGACAGTTTACACAAAAAGTAAGAGCTTTGTAAAATTCTTTTATTTTTTTGTTGAATACTACCACAAAAAAGTTATTACTTTTACCTGAACAGATTAGATTGATAGCTCTGATTTAGGTATTTCCAATGTGTATCTGTGTGTGTGGTGGAATTTTATGTATTCTAATTTTATTTTTAAGGTAACACAAATATAAGTTTAGTATCAGGTATTTTATTCACATTCATATAAAAAAGGGTAAATAATTTAGAACATCAGCTAATATGTGCAAAGTATTTATAATAGTAAATTTTATATTAGATTGAATCCATGGGTATTTTTTGCAGTCATTCGATATGAAATTTTTGAACTGTGCTTTATTTCTTTCTAGTAATAATTTTAGGCTCTTTGAATCTGTTAGTATTAAAATGACTAGAGTGTTTAACTGTGCAGAATACAAAATATAATTAAATTAATAGCTGTAGGTTTCAAATGCATTGTCATATATCCACTTTTAGTTGGCGATTGACATCTATAATTTGGAAATTACATGTATTTTTTTAAAAAATTTATGATTATTTTTTATTCATATATTAATTAATCAGCAGGTTAAATTTCCTTTATGCAGTTAAAAAATTTTAACCTGAAATTTTTTAATGTATAGTTATGATTTTAATATCTTTGCAAGCTATATAACAGATTCTTCCATTCTAGATTAATAATTTTTAGGAAAGTACAAGGATTCTAGAATAAAGGAATGATATAATACTATTTTCTATTAAAATAAAATCATGTTTACTTATAGAATATAAAATACTAGCAAAAAATAAAATTTTAAAATATTACTTTCCAAATGACGAGAAATCCAACTCAAAAATAACTAAAGCAGACCCTCCAATGACGAATTTTAGCATTGATTCACTTATTAGCAATGACACCGATGACACCGTTTGCATGTAATAACAAGGAAACGATATAATGCTGTTTAATTTTTGCAGAGACTGATCTGAAAAAAATAAAAATGTTATATTTTTGTGTAAATTATACAAAGTCATTGATATTTAAAATAGGGTTGTACATGAGATTTCTATCAAAAGAAAAAAACCAGCCAAGAGATTTGTTGCAAAACAGATTTTTTGAATTATTTTATATGCACTTTCCAACATTAGTATTAGTTCTAATTTTATTAACAAGGCTTTTTTTTTCAAAATATTATTTGAATAATTATTTGAAATTCTGTTATTAACCACACAATTTTAAAAATATTAAATTCACTTTGTTTTAGCAGAAATAATTTACTTATAAAAAGTGTACATTGTTTGACCAACTGATTTAAGTAAGTCTTACCTAAAAGAAATTTGTTTTTAAAACTTTTTAATAAATTGACTATCATATATTCATTCCTTGTTTTATTTACATTTAGAATGTGCTTCTAATAAAAATGTCAGTAGACTTCTTTTTAAAGAAAACTTGTGTTTGCTTTTACAATATTCTACATTATAGTATGGAATCAAAATTTATAATTTTTCCCATACGTCTAAAAAAATTCACCAGAAATTTTTTCTTGCAGTATAATGAATAATGTTGCTTACTAATCATATATTTTGCATTTTTCTCCTTAAGATAGTGAAAATAAACTTAAGGAAAAAAAGGACTTTTTTTTTTCATTTGTTCATCTTATTTATAAGGTTTTTATTAAAAATGAAAATTCTAAAGTAATAGATTGTTTTATAAGTGATTACATTAAAAATTAATGGTGAAACTTGTTTTCTTTCTACACAAATTACATTGTTTATTGTTTTTGATTAATTGAATCAAGATTATATTATGATGCAAAAATATAAGATTTTTAAAATTACGCTCAAACATGTTTTTGTAAAAAAAAATTTGCTGCAGTATTTGAAAAATTATCATAAAATATAAAATGGTTTGATCGGCAATTTAGTTTTTGATTTTTTATTCATCAGCTAATTACATATGCATTGTTAACTCAGCACAAATGGACCCATTAAATGCTTCGCTATTAATAAAGGGTTTGTGTGACATGTTTGAAATGCAACTCTGTGCTGGCCTCTTTAGACCACTTGATGAATTGTGCGGGTCTTGATAGGGAGGATATATTTCTCAGTCCTCTTCTGGTTTATGGTTATTTGAAGATCTTATAACTTGTAGACAGGATCTTACCTGTGACTAGATCAGGTGGAATAAGTCATCAACAACCTTAGTACACACACAAACTACAATTTTATGTCCAATGCTTTCAAGTTCCTAATTTAGTACTGATCTACATAAATTTTTTATCACTATATTTATGTATCTTTTATTAAATTACTTGCCTTATTGTTAAATTCGTTTCTCTGTTTTGCTTTACCAAGACATTGCTATCTTGAAAGTACTATCTTTGTGTCTTGATTTCGTTAATTATTATTTTGCAAGGTTTTGTATTATTTTCCACATAATACTTTTATGATGTCTTTAATCTCTGCATGTAAAACTTTGTGTTACAAGTTATTTTAATAGCTATACTTATGAAGTTTCCTTTTTTTTCTGCAATTATCCACTACACAAAAATTGGTTTAAGTGCATCTAATTATATAGAAATCTTTTCATACGTATTAAAAGTTCATTTATCCTTTCATACTTGTGGACGTTTGTTATGCCCAACAGTTCCCTATCTTAGATTTTTATAGATACTATTTATAATAAAATCAATTGTAATCAATTTGAAATTTGGCCATGTCATTTATTAATCCATTTTTTTCATTTAATTTTGTGAATCTATTAAATATATTATTCATTTTATATTTATAATGCAATGTTATGCATAAAAGAGATATATATATGCTTTATAAAGCATATATATTTCTAATACATTACAGTATTAAAGCATATATATTTCTTAATAATTAAAAGTGATTGAGATCTAGTAAAATTTCGTAAGTATATTATCAGAATATTGTCTTATATTTTTGTTTCTGTAAATGTTAGCTTTTTTCTCTCAGGTTATGGAAAAACATTAAAAGTTGTTTTCAAGTAGACAGTTTTAAATATGTTGGAAATTTTTAAGTGAAAAAAAAAATGTAATGATTAGATGTAAGGTTTTGTGTATTCATTTAAACTCCTGTCTCCGAATTCAAATCAGAGTATTACAGATATATTTTTATTTGCATAACTAATTGATTGAATTTTTTCTTCTAAAATTGCATGCATGTTTTATAGTTTTAAAAACATACATTTTTGATTAAGATTTGTTTATTGAAAATATTTGTTTTGTTTTATAAACTTTGTAAAAATAAAAAATCAGGTTCTTTTAGGAACCTCCAAATTTAAATAGCTTCTCATTTCTAATTTTTGTAATTTCATGTTTTAAACACTAGTTATAAACTTAATTTTCAAATTATATTAAGAATTTTTTTTAAAAAATATTCACGATTATATTTAAATTTTAAATATTCAATATGTTTATGGAAATTATTTTCCAGGAATTGTTTAATATGTGAAAAAGAAAAATTATTTCAAAGTAATAAATAAAGTTTGCGAATTCTATGTAAATATTTTGAACAGGATATGGTAAAACCTCAAAAGTATTTAATATTTGTAAAATGCCATCATAATTAATCTTTTTCATTATTTAATAGGAAGTTTTGTAGCCACAAAAAGATGCATAAACGTTGATGAGGATAAAAATATAAATGATTGAACTAAATGTATATTAGTTCATATTTTTTGTAAATTATTGGCATGTAAGAAGGCTTGAATAAAAACTGTGTGCTTGTAATCCAAAAATTTTTAAAGCTTTGTTTACTTCACTCATCACCCAAAATGTTATTGATCACAGTTAAATTTTTTGTTTTAAGTAGCTGATTTCCTTTATATGATATTCTTTCTGTCTTAAACTTTAAAATATCCCTTACTACTAGTTGTTGTATATGTGTGCAAATACCAAACTCAAATTTATCATTTCATTGAATATTTATTTTTTATAGCTTAACTTATTTGCATGATTTATGCAATGTTAATGTAAGAAAAAAATTAAAATGCATATAGTATGAGGATTGCCTTTTAAGTTTCTACAAAAAGTAAGAAGAAAAAGAATTTTTGTGGAGCAAAAACTGTTTAATTGCTTTTTGAAATATTCATCCTTTAGATTTATAGTTATCTATTTGCACAAATTAATTTATGAAACAGATTTTCCCCTTTCTGAAGTTAATGATTTTTTTAAAAAAATTAATATCTTTTGATGTGATGAAAATTGCTGTCCATGCATTTTTTGTTCGACATAAAGAGATTAAGAAAAAGTACTTAGGCAATAAATCAGGAGAATATGGTAAAGGAAACATCGATTCAATATTTTTATTCTTCAAATAATTGTTTTATGTTTTCTGTGAGAGCTGGCGTTGTCGTGAGGAAGAATGATGCGTTGACTTGTTATTTTTTCTGATTTCATTGATGGCATTTGCAAAACAATTTTATGCATGTCATTTAGCATCCATGAATTTGGCTATTAGTTTTTCAATCCTTTAAAGGAAGGGTTACCATAAAACACCCAAACAGTGAATTATTGTTTAATTTCTAGCTCATATGAATACATCCAAGTTCAGACACCTGTAAGGATGTTGTATACAGATTTTGTAGTTCTCAATATTAATTTTTTTAGTATTTCTTTATCATTATTTGCATGAACCTCTTTTTCAGCTTCTGTCAAATTCTCTGGAATCCATTTGGAAAAAAATTTTTTTTAATGGTTAAATTTCGTGTGGAATTTATTACATTTTAATCAGCGATATGCCAAAAAAATTCTAACGATATGCTGATCTTCTATCATCTTGCACACACAATCGATGTTGTCGGAATCACTATCGATTTTGTTAATCTTTCAAGGGATTCATCACTCACAAACGCACGGCGACGACAAAATCCTGGAAATTAATTAGATGCTTTCACTTTGAGAAGAAAACTGAGGACGGAAAAGGTGCGGTTGCTTATATATTTTCTATACATTCCAGCAAATCTCTTGACATCCACAAAAAGTAACTAATGCATTTTACAAGGTGAATCGTAACTAATGTTTTTTTTTAATTCGTTCAAGTATGTAAGCAAACAATTTAGTCCGCGAGGATCCGATGACGTCATATGCAAAGATCTAATTGTACAGTCTTTTTTGGTGGTGTTTAGTTACCAAAAATTTTACAAAGCAATGTTAAGCATTAAATCATTAAAAATCCAACAGGAGCTTTTATGAGTTATCCCCCCCCCCTTTTTTCACTCGCTGTAAACAAAATAATCAGACGATTGTTGAGATATCACTTATTCCAAAATGCAAAAAATAAGAATTTTACGACTTCTATTTATTGTTTGTATCTTAAAAGGTAACTTATGTACATGTTAAATATAAAGCCTTTGATTTTACAAATTCTGTATGTGTGTGGTACTGATATTTTTATTTTAAAATTTAGCATCTTCTAAAGAAAATTTTCGATAAATTACTGTATTTGTGCAGAATACTACTCATTTTTGGAAATGCAAATTTGGAAATTATAACCTCTAAAATTATTATTCAATACAGTATCTGTTATTCAAATATTTTTTATGAAACATGCCTTGCTTGTCTTATTAGTATTCTGATTTCTAGTCTTTTCAATAATGGATCGTTTGTAAAAAAAAAAAAGTTGCAAGAGATTACAATGACAAGTGTCTAAGTATATTTAAAACAGTTTTTTGTATTCAAATATATAGCAATATAGCTGTAAATTTTGATCATTTATTGTTTGACAAATTGCAGGAAAGGAAATAGAATCTTTTAAAATTTGGCATGATGTGCATTTCCTTTATTTCTTGAAAAGTTTTTTTCAAACCATAAAATGTCTCAATTCAAGTTGTTGAATACCCAATATGTCTTCCTCTCTTACAATGATAAAAAAAAATTTTCAAACTTCCTCATGAAATTAGGTGATGATTTTACGTAAATTTATTGCTAGTAAATGGGAAAGAATTTCATCGTTCCATTTTTATTTTTTACTCCTTTGATTTAAAAATTAATTATTTTTCACAATCAAATTACTTTTTTCTTCATTGTCATAAAATTGGATACAACATTCGTACTTCTACAAGCATGCATAGATGAAAGTTAATTTTCAAATGATATTCATCTGATATAAATTTATCTGATAACCAATAGTTAGTTTTGGTATTTTTAATTCCTTGTTCTCAACATTAATAATTTAGCAAAAAAGTAAAAAAAAAAAACTTATTTTAATCTAGCTAAAACTAAGTGTAATGGTTTTTAAAATATTTATAATTTTCTGTATTATGTATTTTTTTTTTTTTTACAAGTATATGCTACACACATACTTGCAAATTCCTGCCTGATTATGTAATACGGAAAATGCATTAAAATGATTTTCTCAGATGTATGCATATAACATGCATTGTAGTTATTTTCGTAATTTTTTACCTTCACCTTAATGGTCTCTTTGCTTATTTTACTGTACTTCAAAAATATTCAATATAAAATTTATTTAAAATAAATTAATTTTGTTTTAACTTCTTTTCCAGATTGGTTCATTCGATGTCAGGTTTTAGTTCAATTAGCTAGGTCATCCATCTTGGAAATATCGGATGTTTTCTACATTTTAATAAAACTACCTGCGTATTCAACATTGAGTGCATAATATAATAAGCATTTCACATTTTGTACATAATATGAAAGCTGGTCACCATTCTGCATTCATTTGTTATCTCTACTTATGAAGCAAATATTTTGTTTTATTAATTCAGGATATAAAACTAATTTGTCTGTAGATTCTTTCAATAAAAATTTATTATTTTATTAAAGCTGTTAATTCAGTTACAATTTTCTTCTCGGAATTACAACTCTTGCCTTTTAAGTTTCTACAAAAAGTTGAAAGAAAAAGAATTTTATGGGAATAGATTATTTTATTGCTTTTCAAAATATTCACCTTTAAGATTTATACACTTTTCCATCTGTCCCGACCAATTCTTAAACAGCTTTCCAAGTTAAAATTTTAGAAATATAGTTTTGGAAGGGATCAATGCTTCTTTAAAAGATGAAATTCACTGCCCATGCATTTTCGTTTGTCGTAAGATAATAGGAAAAAGTCCATAGGTGACAAATCAGGGAATATGGGCGAAAACTACAGAAATATAGTTTTGGAAGGGATCAATGCTTCTTTAAAAGATGAAATTCACTGCCCATGCATTTTCGTTTGTCGTAAGATAATAGGAAAAAGTCCATAGGTGACAAATCAGAAGAATATGGGCGATGGGGTAATAATTTGACACTTCTTTCTTACAAATAACCAATTGTTTTGCTTTTGTGTAGGAGCTGACATTGTCGTGATAAAAAATGATATGGCGGTTTTCATAGTTTTTTCTGATTTAGTTGACAGCTTTTGGCAAATAAATTTCTGTATACCATTTAGCATTAATAGTCTTTTGATCCTATAAAGGAATGGTTCTTATATGTCCTGTAAGACCTAAAAAAGCACAATAATTTTCTTAGAAGTGCTCTGTGAAGGAACAACTTTCATAGGATACATTTCAAATGGAAACACTTAAAAAGTGAATTGTTAATTTTTTAGCTTTCAAACTTTAGACACCTGTAACATTGTTGTATACGGATTTTGCATTTTTATAACATCTCTTTACACTAATTTGTTCAAGCCTCATTTGGAGCTTCTGTCAAACTGTGTTGAATCCATTCAGAACAAGTATTTTTTAATAGTTATGTGTTGGTGCAAAATCAAATGCATTGCAGTCTGTAATATTCCAGTCTCACGTTATGTGATATGCCGATCGTCTTCAATCATCTTGCGGACAGCATCAATATAGTTCAGAGTCACTACTGATTTTGGTAATCCTTCATGAGATTCATCACTCTCAAGCACATGACAAAATTCTGCAAACCAATAGTAAACAGTCAGATCTAATGGTGCTTCATCACCATTCTTATTGAGTGAGAACTTTCTTAAAATCCTAAAATAAATCAATTGAAACCATCACAAGTTATTTGCATTTTTTTTACTCACTTGCTTCTTTAGAGCATTCACTGTAAATAAAATACACTGACAATTTCTAAGGTGCCATTGATTCCAAGATAAAAGAAAAATATGAATCTTACGAATATCTGTAAAACTAATATCAGTTGTGTCTTCAATTGATCTTTTGTAAAAACTTAAAAGGCAACTTACGTATAGATTCTTTATTTTAAAACATTAAAATTCGTATATAATTTTTTTTTTTAATTCTTGAAGTTTATATTTTAATGAATTAAAATCAATTTGCACTCTAAATCACATTTGCATAAAGTCAAATCATACTAAAAATATATTTACAAATTCACTTTTAGTATATATATATATATATATAACACTATTATATTTTCTTGATGTAGTTAATGTTAAATAATAAGCATCTAAATTGTAAGAATAAAATTCAATTGCAGCTATGTCTCTTGTACTACAATGTGTGTTGTTCTACAATCTATGTCTTTTGTACTTCTCTTCAACTTTTGCACTACAATTATTAATTCTGTACAACATTTTTATATGTAATCTATTAATGGAATATATGAATGACATTTTTAAATACTTGATAACTAGTACATTGTCTGCTGTCAAGCAGTTATTTTATAAGAAAGCAATTTATTTTTCCAGATTAATATTTTTTTTAAAAAAAAGTATACCACATTAGCAATTTTTAAACTTTTCAGTACTAATGCTGCATAATGGAATAAAAATACTTAAATTTTATTTATCATTTAAATAAATGTTACCAGTGTTATAGGATGAATATATATTTTTAATTGGTTAATGCATTATTCAATATGTGTGTAATTTATTATATATAGTTATAATATCATTAAAAATACATATTAAAAAACAAAGTAATTTACAGTCAAGTAATTAATCATTATTTAACCTGAAGAC